>VMDR010016046.1:0-21629 GCA_007922815.1 Macrotus californicus | reverse complement strand
CTAAAATGCTTTTAATGCAGGCAAAATATAAGTCATCATTTTAGCATAGTGAGATTTAAAAATACAGGTCAAAGAAGTAAACTAGGTTTCATATATGCTACGTCATTTCTTATTAAGTTTCAAATCATATTTTGAAAGTTTGTATTTCATACTGTACCGTTTTTTAATGCCATGTCCTGGTGGGCTCTTGTGTGAAGGAACCAATAGTGTCTTCTAGGCCATTTGGTCTGCTGCTGTCACACATACATATTCAAATCCAAAGCACACATGGCAAATGCTACTGCTCAAAGTGACAGACCCACTAAATAATTTTAAAAAATTGCTTCATGTCCATAATTCAAAAGAGGTGAAGAACAAGTTAAAGAAAAACTGATATGAACCTTGGACCTCTTGATAAATCCCGACTCAAGTTATTAATATGTTATGTAAAAGCTTGTCAATGTTACATTAGACATTCCTCTAAGGAGATAAGTAGATATTACAAATTAGATACTTTTTTCCCCTCAAGGAGAAGAATAGATCTTGCCCTTAAATTTTGCACACAATGATCTACTGCAATAAAACAATTATTTTCTCTTGTCATTGCCTGGCTCATATATTAGCATTAGGTGAATTATTTTATCTGAGGAATAAAAGAGAATAAAGCATATAGGAAGGGGACCCCTGAAAACCCCAGAATTACCTTCTGTAGGGCGCACCCCTTGTAGTGCAGGCTTGCCCTGCCAGGTGAGTTCTCCAGGAACATGCCTGCATCAGTGCACCAGCGATATTGCTGTGAGAGGCTGTGTTCTGCTTTAGAAACATTTTTCTGAAGACTCAACAAGTTTGTCCCATTTCATGATGGTTGATTTACGAGCGCACCTGCCCACATTGTGCTGGGTGTTCAGCAGTTTTCACCAAAAGTGGCATGACTCATGTGCCCCACCCTCCCTATTCACCCCGTATCTCCTGGAGTGACTTTTTTTGTTTCCCCCATAAAAGAAGTCCTCACAGGGAAACATTTTGCCAATGTGGAAAAGCTGAAACAAAAAACAAACAGAAAAAAAAACTGGCAGAAGTACTAAAAGGTATCAAAATCAATGTGTTCAAAAACTGTTTTGAGAAGCAGAAAAAATGTCTTGATAGGTGTATTGCATCAAATGAAGAGTGCTTTGAAGGTGACTGAAGTTTAAACATGTAAGAATAAATACACAATTTTTTATAAATAAACTCCGGTTTTTTGGGCCCCCCCTCATATTTCTATTTCAATCACTGTTGCAGACTCCGACCTGACCTGCAGAGTCTGCGTGGTTTGGGGACGAGGACGAGAACAAACGCACACAGACCACAGAAGTCCTGTAGAGAAAAAGGGATGGCACAGGTGCTCTCTTAAGACGAGATTGCTACAGCCGTTCCTCCCAAGGGGACAGCGCCCCGACCCTTGCCTGGACCGGCTTTTATTGTTTCTCTCGGGTCTTATTATCTATTACACAGAGTGTTGTTGTCTACATTTTAGGTACATTCAAGGAAATGAAAATAACAAATGCAGAAGGGAGCTGATTACGCTCTGTCCTTGGAGAAGTTCATACAGGCTTTGGAAATTACCTTGAAGATGGGCAATAAACATCTACTGTTTTAGACCAGGGTGAGGGAGTTTTAGCAAGAGCAAGCCAAAACAGTCTGGATGCATTTTCTAGACCTGGTTCCCACGGGAAGACTGGTCTGAGCGTCTGGCTCCTGCCCGCCACTTCTCTCCTGTCGGTTTTCTGATGCAGGGCTGAGCCACATTCGCCATTGCCAGGCAAACTGGTTCCTCACAACCACTTTTCTCTCTCCTCCTTCAGTGAAGTTAGGATTTTTCATTTTCATTATATGCAGTAAATGTGCATTGTCTCACTTAATTCTCACAAAAAATTCATACATTAGACACTACTATTAATTAACTTAAATGAGAAACTTAAGAAATTCATTTATGATTTGCACAAAGTCAGGTTCCAATAATTAAAAAGTAGTGCTCTAAATTTTATTTTGCCCCCTTCTCCTTACTTTCAATGGTAAGCAAACCGGAACACATAGTATAGTACATGTAAGGGGCAATATACACAGTGACTGACATCGTAGGCTCTGGAGTCTGGCTGCCTGGGTTGATATCCCAGGCCAGATGCTCAAATGGCCAGTAAGTTAGTACATATCCTCACTTTCCCTTAGGCAAAACAACCGTCCCTATCTCACAGGGTTGCAGCAAAGATTAGGCTTAGAACACTGGCATAGAGGAGACCCTCAGCAAACTAGGTGATTGCACATATATTCATTTCCCATTCACTTACCAACCTTTCACTATGTATGTGCAAGATACTTGCAAGCTGGAGAATGAGCAACAGTCTTTGCTCTTAAAGATATTAGAATCTAATAGGGAGACTTGTACATTACTAAATAAGTGTCAGTAATGATTATAAATCTATTGCTAAAGGAATTTAAAGAATAGAAAACATCTATTGTGTAGGTAAAAGGATGTTTCATGGATGGTGCATATTCAGACATAACTTCGAAGAACTGACAGATTTTGGAGAGGTAGAGAAAAAGTGGTGGGCAGTAATTTTTTGATCTGAGTAGATAAAACAGTGGGACAATCTTAAATTCTCTTCCAAAACATCTAGGCTCGCTCACTCTTCTAGAGTAGGGGCTCTGCCCATTCTACAGACAAACACACCGAGTGTCTTTCTAATCACAAAACGGACCTCTGTCTTCGTAAAGAAGAAAATTGAGATCAGGCATTTCAATGTCCTAATACTCCACAAAGAGTGGTTTGTATATTTAATTTTTTATGAAGCAAGGAAACTATGACTTCACTTTTTATTAAGGGAAGTCTTTTGGTGTTCTAAGACAAATTCCACAGTATTCGTGTGGGATGGGACTTCCCGCCACTACACAATTCTCAAACGCCAGCAGTGTGTCCAAGAATTCGAATCAGTTCTGACACCATCTGCCTGGAGAGAGCCCCAGTTCCACCGGTTAAGGGCTCAATCCTGTCAGACTTCCCCTCCCCTGCCACACTTCAGACACCAGTGGAAAGCCAGGTTATCATTCGTGTTTCTGCCTACAAGGTATAGACTGTAGGCTTCAACAACCCTCTGCATGGACTTCGGACATCAGCTGCAAGCCCAGGTTGTATGTCAGAGGGTCCCACATCTCCTTCACAGTCTTTGGTTAATTTGCTAGCGTAGCTCACAGAACTCGGAGAAATATTTTAATTCCTAGATTACCAGTTTACTATAAAATAATATAATGAAAACCAATAGCTACAGTCTGAAATTGGCCTGTAAGGGATTTTGTTAGAACATGCCTAGTCTTATCCAGTGAGAAAGAATTTGAGTGTCATGGATCTTTACATTTTATGTCTAGAAGGTCATGTCTTTACCCTTTCCTTCTGGCCCCTCTTTTCACTTTAGCTCAGCTTTTAGTTCAGTAGTCCCGAGAGGATAATGGATAGATTGCCAGATTTAATTTGTCCAAAACACATCATCCTCCCCACAAACCAGCCACTCACTCACCCTCCCATTTCTCACAGTTGCCAGATTAGAAACTTAAGTGTCATTATCAACATTTTCCCCTTGCTTGTCTCAAAGATCTGAGCCTGGAGATTAAAATTCCAAAATGTCACCAAGATTGGTGCCTTTAATTCCTATTACTTTACCACTGAACTGTTGCAATTACTTTGCAATTGGTCTCCCTATTTCCTGTCTATTCCCTTACAATCTATCCTAAATGTTTTGCCAGAAAAAAGTCTAAAGAATTACAGTTTCTCTTGCTGATAAAATTTCAGTCTTCCTATTTTCCACAGAATAAGGTTATACTCAGCCTGCCACTGGAGGCTTTCTTAAACCAGGCTCTGGCCTGCCTGGTCTTCCATTCTGGCTCTCTTACTGGCCCCTCACCTCACTTTGTAGACTTCAATGTAAAAACAGAATAAAATGATTATTCCTTCAAACAGGTCCTCTCTCAAATAGCTACCCCCTCAAAGATCTTCCTATTGGAATTCTACCTGTTTTTGAAAACCAACCTCAGTAACTACACCTCTGAATCTCACCAGGAGTTCCTTTCTCTAAATTCCCGTATTACTTTGTATATATCTTTTGGGACATTTAGCACATTCTAAATTGTGTTATGATCACATCTGTATACTAAAAAATATATTCCACAACATCAAGCTTAGTGTCTTAAATAAACACTTTAATAGATATATATCAAATGAATGAATAAATGAATGAATGAACCATGGAGTGTGCAAGGATCATGAGAAACGCAGAAACTTTTCAATTAGCAAAGACTTCATTTCCAAATAATTTCACTCACAAAGACCTGAACTCAGTCTTCTGATAATTACAAACAAAAATTTCTGATCTATGCAATAGAAGTGGAACAAGTTGGTGGGCTTCTATTAAACCAGGAAAGTCAAGAAATCAGCATTTTCAGAAAAGAGAATAGGTCTTTGAATATTGCTATATAATTCAACATGATTAATCTTATCTACCAAGATAAAGATAATATTTCCATGTTGAAGTACTTCCAAATTTGTAAAGTAAGATACCTTGATAGTGGGCTGCAAAAGACACAAAGTTTTAACAAGACAGATGTAAACATATATTAAAATTCATACAGCTTATAAAATGCTTCTGGCCTATCTGTGGAGAAGTAGTTGTGTCTAACGATTAGTTAAGGCTTAGTGTTAGAGTTAAAAGTTTCTGTAACTCTAACACTTTCAGGTTCTTCAGCTTATAAATTTCTAAGTCACCTTTGAACTTAAATGTGCTGTATAAATTTGAAAGAAAAATAATAGAGAAATCATGCCATTCTTGTACTGACAGACACATTTTTTATGACACAATACCACACACCTACTGGATTCTAAGGTTACTGAAGGGAAAAAACGAAGATTTGGAATTAGATAATTTCATTCCATTGTAACTGTTGTGCAAGCTAAAAACATCACTTGGAATTTAAATCAAAGCAAGCTTTAATGAACTAAACCAGCCCTGGATGAAAATGCTTCATTTTATATCAAATCTCAAAGCTGTTTATCCATGTATGCTATTTGCAAAAGCAAAATTTGATCGGCTCACACACTGAAAGCTGCGTTGGAAGCTAATGTTATAGCCACAAGCATTAGTTTTCTCTGATAAAGCAAACAAGCCACAATGAGAAGAAGACTAACACAAACAATTTTGTGCTAACAAGGTTTGGGGGTGACTTAGTTACTCATTATACAGTCACTGGATTCGGGACTCAGGCTGTGAAAGACAAAGGAAGCTGTGCTTTATAGTAAAAGGGAAAGAAAATCCCTGCTTTTTCCCAGGTGACTCGCCTAGATCATGACCTACAAGGTCCTGTATGGTCTGGTCTCTCCCTCCCTGACAAATCTCATCTCGACCACTCTCTTTCTTCCTTACTCTGCTCTAGCTCCTTTGGAATACAAAGTCCTTTATCCATTCAGATCCTCTGCACTGAACTCTTCTGATGGGCTTGGGGTCATCCTGTACATTTGATCTGTGCATGTGTTATGTTAAATACACATCAGATTTTGAAAATTTAGTACATATAAAGATTGACCTCCTTAATATTTTTTTATACTGGCTACATGTTGAAGTGATACTATTTTGAATATATGGATTAAATGAAATATACTATGAAATTAATTTTACCTGTATTTTTTTGTAATGTGGCTCCTAGAAAATTTAAAATTACACATGTGGTCTGCATGTGGCTCATCATATTTCAAATGGCCCATATTCCTCCATATATTAACTCATATGTCACTGCAGAGAGTTAAGTTTGCCAGAGGGCATTTGTTTGTCTTCTCTATTTTATACATTTCTGTATTCAAACCACCTAGACACATGCGAGGTGTGGAATGAACATTTGTGGGATGAACAAATGCATTTTACCTGCAGTGATGAAGAGCCTGAGCTATGGAGTCAAGCTTCCTGGATTGCAGTCCCGGCTCAGCTATTTATTAATTGTACGAGCTGGCACAAGGTGCTTATTCTCTTACAGGGTGGTTGTTAAGGTAGAATGAAATCTTATATCTCAAGTGCTTAAATCTGTGCCTGGCACATAGTAAATACTCAATAAATATTAGTTATAGTTGCATCTTATTATTCCATTCTGTAGACAGAAATGTAAGGCACAACAATGCTAACCGTTCAGTTACTGAGGTGGTAAATTGAAGAGCCAGGATTTAACTCAGGAACACTATGACTTCAAGACTCATTTTTCTATTCCATGGGTGAAAAATCAATAGTTGATATAAATAAAAGCCTGATATTAATTTTAAAAGTTATTTTAATAATATTAGAAGTAGATAGATGATTCATATCTGGCCATCCTGAGTGATACCAGACTTTGGACTCTAAACTGAATATTATCTATTAAAAATGTGATACATGATGATTATATTAGCTAATGTTTATTTAGTTTTGTTAGAGGTGGGCACTCTTCTTACATGTTACAGCTATTAAAATATTTAATTCTTTCACTGACTGTCAAAGTGGACACTATCTAGCATCACCCCTATTTTCCAGATGAGGAGATTGAAATACAGAGAGACCAAGTACCTTGCCCAAGGTACACAGCTAAGAAGTGAAGGAGGTGAAATTTCACCTCCGCTGGTGTGGCCCCAGAGCCTGTGCTCTCCCTAGCTCTGCTATACTGCATTTTCCTCTCCCATTTTATGCCAGTAGAGCAATAAAAGATGGGAGAGCATTCAGCCTTATAGTTTCTGTGATTAACTCAAAGATAGAAATTGACTGCGGATATTTATCAGTAACAGTACATTTTCTAAGAAAAATTGTTTTTCTGACACAAACTGTTGAATGGGCCATGCAAAAGTAAATTTTCCTTCCAAAAGGCATTTTTGTAATCCACATTAACCTAGGCCATCAAAACCTCTGCTGTCCTGGGGACTGAGTCCCCTTAATGGGACTTAAAGCAAGAATAACTTACCCTGCATGTCACATCACATCAGGCCCAATCAAGCTCAGGACTTGCTTTTCTCTTCAGAAGCCCAGCACAATAGATCCTATGCCGATGACACTTATAATATTTAAATAAAACCAGACTAAGTTTATGATTAAAGAAGCCATCATCTTTCATTAGAATGAGAAAATAAATTTTCAGTACTAGACTACTAGCATGTTTGAATGGCTCAATTCATTTTCTAGCAGGTCACGGCCAATATCCACTACAGAGTGGCCTCGCTGAAAACAGTCCTCTTAAAGAATCTACTTTGTCTTGATGATAAAGGGGTATGTTCTTCCCCTGACAAGAAATAAAATAAAATAAACCAAACCAAACCAAATAACTCCTCTAGAGGATTTTACATTTCAGTGACTTGGTCCTGTGACACGCTATCCTGTGTGAGGGGAAAAGAAAGCAAAGGACAAGGGAAAGGACAGGTCACTATCGGGAGCACTCTCAAGCATATGGCAGAACTAATTGAAACCTGGAGAAACCAGCAGCTAGCAGCGGCCTGGAATATGGGGAAGCAGCAAATGAGAGTCAGAGAGGCTGGGTTCCACTTCAATTCTGTGACTACCTCTGGGTATTTGAGCATTTCACAGACCTTTCCAAGTAATTATTTCTAAAATGAGAGGGTTCAATAACATCACAACATCATTTTCAGTTTGTGCAAGATCTTTGAAAATCAATACATATCAGAGAATTCCAATAGCTAGAATCTTGTTAGAATGTGGGAGTCACAGGGAGGTGCCCCCTTCATAGACATTGGAGGGGAGGGACGTGTCACTGCAGGACAGATACAGCAGCAAAACCAACACACTGCGACCAGTTGTGACCAGTCGTCAGGAGAGTTAACTGGGAGAACGGATGTGACTCTGCAAAGGAAGGACTTGGGAACATAGCTCAGGAGCACAGGAATGGAATGTGAAGATGCCTATGTGTGTTGAAATTTACACACACACACACACACACACACACACACACTTGGAGAAGGGTGATGTGAACAGAGGATGCACAGTCCCCCTGGAAAATAGAAAAGGGAAGAAAAAATAGATTTTTATGTTTGCTTGCCCATTGGATCTGAGTCTAGCATTTCTCTCTGTTGTAATGGGTATATGAGGCCCCCAGAGCTTGATGCACTTGAGTGTTCCAATCGATAACACACACTTGCCTTTTTCTGGCTCTGTACTTAGCAGGCATCCTTTGGCTTTCTGTGAAGGCGCAGGAGAGACTACATTGGGAAGGTCGACATCAATGCCCAATTTGCCCATGGTGGTATGTTCTTTTATTGGAAATAAGTAAATCTGCATTCTGATGAGCTTTCTATGACAAACAGGCCTCAGGGAGTATATATACCAATTGGCCAACTCAAGAATTCTAGTCTACTTAATGATTGTATTTCTCATTCTAAATGAATTAATTGACATTGTAATTGAAATATACTCATCTCAATGAGGTTTATTAATGTGAGTTTGTCCCTGGGGAAGGATCTTTTCTAAGGTTCTGGTGGCAAGATAAGGTTTAAACCACGCATCTTGAAGTATTCCAGATTTGGAGTTCATTCTTTCTTTCAAAATGCAAATAAGAATAGTCTCCGTCTCTATCATGCTTAATTAGTAGGAAATCCTGCCTCTTCCCCAGAGTATGTCTTGGTTTCCTACAACCTGTCCTGGTTTTCATCTGTCACTTCTGTGAGCCTTCTTCCTCCCTACCAGCAGGTTTCTTTGCCAGCTGCTTTTTGTACATCCTCACCCATGTCATCACCCTCCTGTGGAGGCTTTTATATACAGCATCACCAGAGGTCTGGTGCAGGCCTGAGAACAAGTCCAGGTAACTTCACTAAAGATGCGGGATTATAAAAAAGAGTTAACAACCAAAAAAAAAAAAAAAAAGAGAGAGAAAGAAAAGCTCTTAAAAGTGGACACATGTATTATGAGTTTTTGAAAACCTAGCCCCCAGTACCTCAGAATGTGACCTTATTTGACAATACGGCTATTGCAGATATAACTAGTTAAGTTAAAATAAAGTCTTACTGAAGTCGGGTGGGCCTCTACTCCAATATGACTGGTGTCCTTATAAAAAGGGAAAATTTGGACATGGAGCCATGCACCTGGAGAGAACGCCATGTGATGATAAAAGTTATGTAGTCACAAGCCGAGGAATCCAAGAAGCTGGAGGGAGACCTGCAACAGATCTCTTCCTAGTGCATTCAGAGGGGACACAGCCCTACTGACACTTTGATCTTAAACTTCTAGCCTCCAGAACTGTGAGACAATGCATTTCTCTTATTTAAACCACTTAGTCTGAGATACTTTTATGGCACTCTAGCAAATATAGGTATTTTGGTTCCTTTAAGCTACAGACTAGGTCCCGGCCTGCTGCCACATTGCAGCCACCAGGTAAACCTATAATTTTCTAGTAGGGAGGCTGGGCTCTCCTGACCTACTGTCTAGCCCCAACAATGAACCATCTTGCATCCCAAATGACAGACTTAAAAAAAAAAGAAAATATTATTTCACTGTAGCTCATCTAAGGTTTCAGTCAAGACCAGAACAAGTTCTGCCCAGAGGCAATTCTGATCATAATGAGAAAAGTTGTTGCAAACTTCATTAGAAGATAATCTTTGGCTTTACCTTTGTATCACTAAAGAGGCCTATAAAATATTCACCCAAAATAAAGGTTTTCTTCCCAAGATCGAATTCTGCCCATCACTGCAGAAAGGAGTTGAAAACAGTAGCTTGTCTTCTCTCTAGTCTTCCGGGTTTCAGGGGCTAAGGCACCCTGCACCCTGGTTTAGGGTCTGTGAGGTTAATGAGTAAGTGTGGGTACAGTGCAGATTCCTAGGTAAGTGTCCCCCGAGGAGGCCCCTTGACTGGCATTTTCCATGTGCAGTGAATGGCGCCCATGCCCCATCCACACCCCCTGTTCCCACACACCTTAATGGCCTCCACAGCAATGGCGTCGCCCACTCATGTGGCAGGCTGGATTGCCAAAGAATTAATAGCTCTGTGTGAGCAGCCCTTAATCAATGCAGAACAGGACGTGGTGTATGAGCACCTGGGATGGTCGGTGCTATGGGTAAACTATGTCCCTTGAGAAGACGTGTTGAAGTCCTTCTTCCTCGTACCAATGAACGTGACCTTTTTTGGAAATAGGTCTTTGCAGATGTAATCAGGTTAAGATGAAATCATGCTGTATTCAGGAGGTGCCCTACTCTGACATGACTGGTGTTTTTACAGGAAGAGGAAAATCTGCACACAACCACAAAGAAAAAAAGTGGCCATGTGAAGATAGACGCCGGGATTCGAGTTACGTTACATAAACTAAGGAATGCCTGGGACTGCCAGATGCTGAGAGAGGCAAGGAAGATTCCCTCCCTCGAGGCTTCGGAGGGAATATGGCCAACACCTTGATTCCGGCCTCATAGCCTCCAGCCCTGAGAGAGAATACATTTCACTTATTTTAAACCATCTAGTTTGTGATGCTTTATTACAGCAGCCCTAGCAAACCAATATAGTCAATTTGCCTGGGCTGTAGCAGAAGTTACTTAATCAAACACTAATCTAGGCATTATTGTGAATGTATTGTATACATGCGGTTAACTTGAAGTAAAGAGGACTTCCTTTGATGACATGGGTGAATCTCCTCCAATCAGTTCTAGGCCTTGAAACTGTTACAGAACGGACCCATGGTGGGGGGGGGGTGCAAAATACTATTACTGAATGGACCTCTCCTCTTCTCCCAGG
Source organism: Macrotus californicus (assembly GCA_007922815.1). Classification (NCBI taxonomy): domain Eukaryota; kingdom Metazoa; phylum Chordata; class Mammalia; order Chiroptera; family Phyllostomidae; genus Macrotus; species Macrotus californicus. Next base: position 10,890 of record VMDR010016046.1, on the reverse strand, counting down.
GTCCCCCTGTACTAGGTTCACCTTGCTCACTGCTAGGAAGTGATGTTTCTCAACGTCAGAGATTGGTTAAAAGGAAAGGAATTATTTATTCAAAGGTTGTACAGACTTAATGACTTAATGTCTTCACTGAGATCCCAAAGTCCCTTAGGATACCCACAAACGCACATAGTCCTTCTTTCCCCCCTTGCCCAGTCATGGGTACTGTATCTCAGGAAAAGAAATAGAAGTCTGTGGCTCAGGTATCCCCCAGTTCTTTCCAGTAATCTGTGCTCACCTGGCAAGCCTCCCTTGGTTCCCAGCACCAACAACTGTGTCATTGCCGCAATTTCCAGTTAATCCAAACCTGCGTGGCACCTTCTCATGGCCCACCAGCAAGAGTCCTTTTACCCTTTTCCTTCCTGCAGTGTCTCTCCTGCATTCTTCCAAACTGCTGAGAGAGAGCTCTGCATTGCCGCTACATCTTGCTTTCCAGCTTCCTAAGCTGCGTGGCAAAGAGAGGGCAAAGCCACGTGGTTCTCCTTCTCTTGCCAAAGCTGTGTGGGTCCCCCTTTACTTCAAAGTTGTGTGGTCCCCTCTTAGTCCAAGCTCTCATGCAGGTGCTGTAACCAGGGGAAGTTGCCTCCCAGTTAGTACTGGGTGGAAGCCACTCCCATTTCCCTGGCTCAAAGCATGGCCACAGCTATTTAATATATCCATGAAACCAGTTAAAACTTATAGATATGTTCAATGACCCTGCCAGAGGTTAGAGACACATGGAGCAGGGCCATTGAGAGCTGTTTTGCAAAACTGTTGCTATGCAAAACAGCTCTCAATGGCCCTGCTCCATGTGTCTCATCCCCCAGTTCAGACTATTTCCTGGATACCCTGAGTTCTGGACCCCATTACAAATCCCTATTTGGGGGCCCCCTGGCTGCACTCTGTTACAAAAGCAAAAACTAGTTTCCAAGAGAATAAGAACTCAAAACTGCAGCTCAGCATCCACCTGAGTAGCCAGTCTTTCAGCCTGCCTTGCCCTATAGATTTCTAACTTGCCAGCTGAAACAACTGCACGAGCCAATTCCTTAAAATAAATATTTTTTGGTGTTTTTCCATAAATACAAATTTTTACATTCAAAAATAAATCTCCTTACACGTATAAGTATATATAGTATTATTGCCCTCGTGTGATCCAGTTCCCTTAGTAAGTGTGGGCAGGATCTGACACTTGCTTGTAACTAATGGAGGTGGTAGGGTGTACATCGTTCCCTGTACATAATTACATTACATAAGGCTGCCATACCTGTCTTGCTGAGAGTCTCTCTCTTGCTGCCTTTGAGGAAGCAAATGGCCATGATGGCAAGGAACTGACTGCAACCTCTGACTGACAGCCAAAGAGAAACTGAGGCCCTCAGCCTGCTAATCCACAAGGCTGAGTGCTGCCAACAGCCATGTTAGCCTGGAAGTGCAGACTTCCCCAGTCAAGCCTCACATGAGACTGCAGCCCCAGGCAACACCTTGACTGTAGCCTTTGAGACCCAGAAGCATGTGGGTTAGAAGTTTTGAAGAATTATGGTGACATACTATACAGAAAGAGAGAAACTAGAACTTGGATCATTAAAATCCTAGATCAAGGACCTGTTAGTTCTACCCCAGTGTACCCCTCTGGTGTTTACAAGAACAAAAATGCTGCCTACAAACTTCCAGTGCCAAGGAAAGGCTCTAACTATCCTTTGTGCAAGGGTAAGCATGTAAGTGTTGGTGTGGATGTGTGCCTGTCTGTCTTTTATGCTTTGTTAGAATTTGATTTATACATCAATATGTCCATCCATCAGCACAAATCCTTATTTCCACTTCAGAGCAATTTGGCAGTAATGAGCGTCAAAGGTAATCATTTCATAGGAGGAAACAGAGGGTTGGTTACTCAGCTATTAGTACTCAGGAAAATTCGCCCTCTTGGCCTCCTACTTCCGGACTGACATTGATTCAATTGGAAAACTGCAGAGAAGTGGTTGTTTCACCTCCATTTAAAGTAATTAGAATGAGTGAGAAAATGTCTTATTGTTTTACCTATTGCTAGTTTTCACAATTACCATGAACTTCTGGGAAGGGATAAAGAAGAAACCCACACTGACCTCCGGCAGGCCAGATTGTGTTAGCAATCAACTACTGAGCTCATAGGATGCCACTTCCAGTAAGGTTTTTTTTTTTTTTTTCATTTTGTCCATAAAATTATTATCTAATTCATTATCTTGAGTTGGTCTAAATTATAAAACTATGATGTTGAAAAAAAATGTGTAAGTTCTGCAGTAGAAAAATCCTCAGAAATATTCACAGTAGCATGCACCCAATCAATTTGCCCTAAATTAGAAAAGCAGGCTGCTCCCCTCCCAGGAGGAACCTCAATATCACTATGTACTATAAATTATAGCACTCAATTTTAATAAAATTCTAGGGTGGGTGGAATGGATGAATCTACCTTCTGCAACTCCACGATTATGTCTATGGGAGAATTCGAAAAGCTTTAAAAGTCCGTCATGCCTTTCCCATGTGCTATTTTACAATACGTTTTTTATGAACTTTACTTCAAGCAGTTTTACCTACCAGTGTCTGTGACTTACCGTCAGCTTATCACCATGGTGTTGCCACAGGGCAATGGCTATGGCGTCGGGGTTAGGTGTGGGCATATGGAGAGAGTAGATTACCTTGTTTGTCTTCTGTACAGTGATGAGATTGTACATATTTTTTAATTTTCTTTTAGCTGGTTTTCCTTTTATGAATTTTCCAAAATTAATATGTGTTACCTGAATATCTTAAAAGTTATTCAATGACAGCTTAAAAACAATGAGAATAGAAAGTCCACAAGACTGATTTTAATATCTATATATGCCATACAGAAATCAGCTTAGTTGTGGTTAATGTTTTAGGCTGATGAGGGTATGATTTTTGCTTTCATGTATTCAGGAAATTTATAATCAGATTAATGCCGATAACCAGTCTTTTAGAATGCTTGCATGCTTGGAAGTGTTAGGATTCACAGTCTAGGCTCTGGCCTAGGCTCTGGCCAAGGGTACATCACAGACCAGCAGTACTGACATCACCTGGGAGTGCAGAAGTTCAGGCTCCACCCCAGATCTACTCATCGACAGTATCTGCTTTGCAGTAAGATCTCAGGGATTTGCATGAACATTAAAGTTTCACAACTACTTGTGTGGGTAACAATTCACTACCTAGAGATTATTTTTCCTCCATGTTATCAAGGCTCTTTAGATTCTCTGTTAAATTCTGATTGGCAATAAATGCTACTATAAGTAGAAGTGATTGAAGTCTAATAATGAACATCTAGTCACCATGGGAAGCTTTGTATAGAACTTTCTCTATGATATTTATTAAAAAATATACTTACTTGAGACAACCACACATGGCCTCGTTGGAGAACGGAGTAGACAGAGGGAAGGCAGGAGCAGGTGCGGAGAAGGAAGCCCTGGCTATAATTAACCCCAGTGGTGGCGGAGGTGGGAGTTGCTCATGATCTGAAAGACATGACAGGGGGCTAAGAGTTAGTTATGTTTTTCTTAATCAGTCAGCTTTATTCACCACCAATTATTTGATTTTGAAAGGATATATTATTAACACACCTACATGTACCTTTAAATTTTATAAAGAATTTTACAAATATATTCTAATCTTGCCTTTACCACTACCCATTTGGGGTAGGCATTTTAAGGAAGAGCACTGAGATTCACAGCAGTTAACATCTGGCTAAAGACTAGAGCGCTAATCAGTAATGGGAATGTGAGTCAAAGCCTCCATTTGCACCAATAGCCAAACACTAGCAAGGAAGAGCCATTCCTGTGCCTCCCCCTCCTCACAGAGTCTTCGTCTCTGGCTCCGATCCGACTCAGTCATGTGTCCTTCTTACCTACCAAGTCTGAGACTGTGTTGGGTTCCGGGCAAAAAGCAGGAAAACATGACATGTCTCCACTGATGAGGAGTTCACAATCTTGACAGACTGTCTTTTCCATATTTTATATTTATTTAATTCAATATGTCAAGCCCTCATGTCATTACTTTTATGAACATGACATGCCCCCAACTGGGTGAGGGCTCATTCTGGAAATCACTCTTCCTTGACCTCTAGCTTGAAAATTTACTTTGTGACAGGCCCCAGGACTTACCCTATCTGTAAACCAGCATGTTTACTTCAAAATGAATGAGTCCTTTTTCATCAGAACGCATTTTCCTTTTTATTGTGATATCAACGCTTATCCACAGAAAGCAGGAATAGCATTTCCCAGACTAACAACCCCAGACCATTTCAAATGGAAATCCCCCCGCTGATGTGGCTTGTCTCTGTTCTGAGAGGCTGCACTCCAGAGAGCAGAGAACACATTAGTCTGTCGGTGATGCTGTTCCCAGTGAGAAATGCCTGCTCAGGGCTGCTACCCAAGTAGCAGGTTTTGACTGCTCTGCCTGCTTGGTTGCCGGACTCATTAAGATCACCAGGAGGTTTTAGTTAAAAACAAACCAACAAACAAAAATCCTCCAGTACCTTCACTAATGAGTGTTTTAATGAAAATAACAGCTTTAGTTTTCACAAATGCCAACTAGAAAATGTTATTAAAAAGTCTGCCTTAGAACTGAGTGCTCTATGCACACACAAGCTTTTCCAACCTTATCTGCAGGCATTTACTCATCCTGGTTGGTGGCCCCAGATAAGAGTCTGAGGGCAGCAAAGCAGTGAGATTAGGGCATGGAGGTTGGAGCTGTATTTCCTGAGATTGAACTGGGATTCCATCAAGTATTAGCTGTTTGCTCTCAGGCAGGTTACATAACCTCGCTGTGATTCAGCTCATTCATCTGTGAAAGGGGAATAAAAATAGAACCTCACGGTGTTGTCACGGGGACTAAATGAGACAACATATCCATGGTGCTTAGGACTGTGCCTACTATCCAGTTAGCACCATATGTGCATTAGCTATTGTTAAATTGTGCCTTTTCTGGAACTGGGATCCAAACATCTTCCCTCAGTAGGAGTAAAAGATTCCGTACAATGTGATGGTGCAAGTCTTTACTGCTGTAGAGAAGATTGGCACAGGAGAAATAGTGCTCTGACCAAGCAAATAGGGCATAGGTGTTGGCAGTTCTGGTTCTCAACTAGTTTAGGGATCTGGGCACATTTCTTAGCCTTTCTGAGATGGAGTTCCTTGTTTGGAAAAGAGGTTGGAATACTAGCTAATCTCAAAATTCCCTTTCACTTCTAAGTTTCAATGATTTTAATGTTATGTTTAGGGTTCTATTTACTCGTAGTATGACAGAGGGAGGTTTTGCGTGATTCAAAATAACTAATAATTGCATGTATAATAATTTATTCATTTTAAATTCTTTTTAAACGGACTTAGCTAACAGCTAAGAGCTACTCTTTGCCAAAGTCTATTTTAGTCATTGGGTGCTTATGTCCCTGGACAGAGTCTACTGGATTTGAGCTGACTAGATCTCTTGTCAAAATCACTCCAGGGAATGCATATGCTGCACCACATCTCCAGGAAAGTGTACAAAATAACTCTAGGAATACACCCCCAAATAGGCAGACCAGAGCTATAACAATTTTATGGTCCTGGGTCTAGTGGAAAGCCAGAGAAGTCCAGGCATGAATGTTGGGCTGAATGTTGGCCAAAATTCATTATCCTGCTGGAGAAACAGGGCTGGAACTGATATAACTTGCTGCTCAGGAGTCTTGGAACCCAGTGAGCCCTAACATAGCATATTCAGCAAATGTAATTTGTGTGGCAACAGGTTGTATATGTGAAATCACTCCTGATTTATATCAGGTCAGAAAGTCTTAAAAACCTGTCATCCACAATTTTAATTATAATGGAGGGCGAAAAGCCATAACCAAGCTAAACGTGAAGTGTACGAGGTCATGCTTGTGGTGCTGAGGTGGTCCCTGCTCTCCTGGAACATTCCTCTGGGTAACCATTCCTCTAGAACTCCTTTAGTCTATAATATTTTCATGGAAGATAGTCTGTTAACACTTGAAGGAAGACCACCATGGTTTATAATTCTCTTGCAGCCACCCTCCCTCCCATCCCACGTAACCCCAGAACAAACAGTGGGAAGGAAAATAACCAGTCTTTGTTGGGATGTGATGCTAGGTGATCAGCACTGAAAAACTATAAATTAGACCTTTGGGTGCTGAATGTCCAACATTTAATTATTGATTACTTTACCAGAGAAGACTTTTGCTAATGATAAGAAAAAAATTACAAGACTACTTGGGGAAAGGTCTATAGAACCCTATAGAACTTTGTACAAAGATGGCAAGATTCTAGTCTATGTCTTATCAAATATGGTAGCCACTAGGGATATAGGGCTTTTGACACTAGAGATGTGGCAAGGGTGATTAAAAAAACTGAATTTTTTATTTTATTTCATTTTAATGAAATTAAATAACATGGCTAATGGTTACCATTTTGGACAGTGCAGTTGTAATTCCTGCAAATCGAGAAACTTGTCTTATTGCCAGTTAGTGAATAACTGGCTCAAGCCCTCTGCTATTATTTCCACTGGCTTTTCTCAAAACCACTTGAGAAAGAAATTTTCATTCTAATTTTCAAACTTGACATTGAGCAGTCTTGTGGAAATCTAGTTCCAAGGAAAATTATAAATTAGATGGTATTTGTATTTTTCTCCTGTGGCCTTTCTTACCATTGATCTTCACCTTTGATGCGTCTTACCTCTCCCAACCTTCACGCACCATCCCAAGTCACACATGCCTTGTATTTTACTTCACCGCTTAAAAAGGAAGTTATTAGTGTAAAATGCTTCCTAGGGGAATTTTCATTGCAACACGTGACTTACTGAAAACCAAACAATGTCTTTGAGTAGCAAAGTCATTGCTTCTCAAAGCCCAGTCAGAGAACCCCTGGCATCAGAGTCACCTAGGGGCTGGGGGACGTGCATGTTGAAAATTTGGATTTCTGGGCTCCAACCAGAGACTCTGATTCTAAAACTTCTAGGAAAGGGAAGAAGGAGTGTTCTTGGGGACCAGCAGAGACTTCAGAAGGAGGCTGCCTGCCCTAGTTTGAGTTCTAGTTTCAGGCTTTGCTAAGTGTTAAACCTTGAGCACATGAAAAAACCTCTTTGTAGTTCCACTTTCTTTCTTGTGATATGGGATAAACATCACATTTAACTTAGGGTTGTTGCAAGGAAAATATCAGCTGATATATGTGAAGTACTTAAAAGAGTTCCGGGTGCATATTAAACACCGTATTAACTATCATTCCCATCACTTTTGGTAAGCAAGTTGAATGAGCCTTACATAGACTTAAGTGTGAGATCACCAGTCCAAAGAAAAGCTTGAAAACAACAGAAGAGGGAGCCCAGAATGTGTAGTGGTAGCTCCTATCTCATGCGTCTATGTCTTCAGCTGAAAAATAAGATGGTTATATTTGCTCAGAGTTAAATGGATATAAAAAAAGTGAGTCTTTTATATTTCATGGAAAGCTGTACTATTGTTTACACATGAGAATACCAGGTTGGAGTTTTGAATGGAATGAGATACTCAGAGACTACCAAATAGAGTATCACATTGGGGAACTGTGAGAAGGAAGAATCAAACCCATGTAAACAGAAGGGAGAGGTGGTATCTGCAATTTGTAGATTTGTGAGTATAATTTACAAATAGTTATGCTTAGAACACACAAGACTTTCAGTGGAACCACTGTGCGAGCCGGGTTATAAAGCCTTCCACTTCACAAATCACAGAGACCTGCCAATTGGGGCAGGAGCTTTTCCCTTGTCAGCGAGCTGGAGTGAAAGCTTCGCTGATCATCACCCTGCCAGCCGGAAAATGGATCTCCCCATCAATTTATCCTGCAAGTAAGGAGCTCCTTGCCTCTGGGAAAGATTGTAAAATGGAGTCATTTTACTCCTGACACCTTCAGAGTCTGCTACTCCTCGTGGGATAACTCAAGATCCGTGCTTGGGGCCTTGGCAGGGAAGCATTTTCTACAAGCTACTGGCTAACACCTCCCAGAGTTTTATTTAAGGTCCATCTGGGACCAGAAACCAAAAACCAATAAATTGACACTTTCTAGAGAACACAAAATAACTCAAGACAGAAACTGGCAGATTGTTTGCTCTTTTCTTTCAGCATTACGCATCCCTATTGTTTTGAATGGATGATTGAATTCTGACTAATGGGGGGAAAATGAGGACAACTATAATTGAACAGCAATAAAAAAAGGAATTCTGAATGTAGCATTTAGTAAGTTTTGAAATTTTCTATTCTCTCGGTTTCTGAACTAGGCCTGAAACTAGCTCACCTCTCCTTTTACTTAGGAAGCACACTGTACTCTGTTTTCATGAAAGAAACCATACATGCTGCCCTCCTATGATGTGACATACACTTTGAAGAGTCCTACATGTCTGTCATATGTATTTTTTAAATGAAGTCTCTGAGCCTACTTTGGAAGAGCGAAGGTCCATCTAACTGACCAGTATGTTTATGTGTTTCCAGAGGCCAGTTTAGATTCCCTTGAGCATGGACCATCTAGCTGCTCTGAAAGGGGTTTGGGGAAACCAGAACCAGTGCTACCCCTGGTGTAAAGGATCCCTGAGTACTCTGGTCAGCACGGAAGTGGAGCCACGTTGAGCCTCTGACACCTTGGAGAAATTGTTATCTAAGCCTAATTATAGAGTATTCCAGTATCTGGAAAAAAACAGTCAGAAGTTTTCTCAGCAGGCCTCCTCTCCTGAGGGCCTATGAGTGGAGAATCGACCAGGTTCTGACTCGAGTGAGGAGAAGCGGTGGGGTGTGCAGGGGGGCCAGACTGACCATTCCTGGGGCTGGTGTGGCTGCGCCGGCTGTAGGGCACGGAGGGCCAGCGGCGGAACGCACTGCCTTTGACCTATTCTTCTTCATACCACATTGAAGCTGAATCGTAATTTTTTTCTCAATTTGGAATTAACGTCCATTGTCTGAACACTGAAATAAATGAACACAATTGTACAAGTTTACTGAGAGAGAATCTTTTATTTAACCCCCTGTCTTTGCCCTCATAATATTTTTAAAGTAACATGTTCTCTACTGTTCCAGGAGAATAAATACCAGCATATAAGCCAAGAGAAATAAAATATGTTAATGCTTGGCTTTTGAGCTTCCGGTGGACCGGTGTAGATACTATGAGAGTCATCCAAGAAAGTGTCACAGGTAAATCATTACACACCACTTTTTGCATTACAGGACAACTTGAGCACCAAAGCCCCCATGTAAGTTTTGACTTCACTTCAAGTGGCTCTTCACCTGGTAGAAACTCATGGGCACCTTTGAGATTCTAATGAAAATGAGAGACTCAATAACTGGCAAAAATATCTTAAATGTACAACCTCAAATTTTTGGATATACTTTTAGGAGGTTTTTGGGCATCATGAAGTACATCTACCCAGAGCAAACCTAATGTTACAAAACACTACATATAACTGCAAGGAATAGATTTTGGAATCTGGCAGCTTAAATTTTCACCTTGGCTCTGTTACTGCCTGTGTAAAGTACTTTACCTAGACTTCAATGGCCTCATCTGTAGAACTAAGATGATAAAAGCACCTATTTCCTACAGTGTTTGTGAGGACCAGATGATATAATGCATATAAAAACACTTAGCGCAGACCTAGCATTTAGAGAGCAGTCAATTGAAGTGGTGTGATTTTGATATCCATCATTTGAAAACAAATATGGATATACATTGGATTCAATAAAGCTGAGAATTAGCCTAGACATTGGCACCCTCTTCTCATATCATCCCAGAAGTTGTCCTGGGCATAAAACACAGTAGATTTAAAGGGCAAAAAGTATAAAAAATGGACAGAAATGCTTGAAAGTTGAGCATTTGTGACTAGGAATAAGGCAGCATGGTGGGGAAATAAGATAGGGAGGTCTTTTAAGCTATATCTTTTTTCATTGTCCTTGCCATGTGATAGCTCAAGGGACAGAAAAACATCATTGCCTACCCAGCACCACTGGGTCAGCAGATAACACTCAGGCTGTACAGGAGCATGACAAGGGTTAGGAGACATAACAAGCGGGTCTGGTGATTACGCGGACGCCGCGGCATCACCCAAACTAACCCCCAGCTTGAGCCGACTGCCACCAAGGGATAAGGATTGTCTGCTTGGGAGAGAACAGAGAGGGATAGTCAAGTTTAGGCTACAGCAAAGAGGCTTCAGCTCTTTGCCCAGGATCATAATCCTCCCATACACCTTTAGCCCTCAGGAGCAGCATAAGCTAGAAGCTGGGTCTTCATATTTACCAAATCAAACACAGAAAAACAAGTTCAAAGGCAAAAATAACTAGACATCTGGGAAGCACAACTGCTACAAAATAAAGACAACAAACCCAATTGCAAATACTAGGTGGAAATAGCTTTTGTTTATTTACTTACTACTCAAAATAAAACTACTGAAAATTCTCAAATAATTAAGAGAGTAATGGAATATAAAGCAGAAACAAGCTTTTATAAACTGGATAAGCACACTTGGTATAAAAAATGTGAGTTTAAATAAATGATATTGTATAAATAACTAAAGGATACAGTGAAAGAATGAAACAAGGTACTGTAGAGTACGCTAAAATATTCTGGAAAAGCACTTGGAAAGGAGAAAGGGGGAAAATAAGAGATATGGAATCAGTAAAAGATATGTGTGTGTGTGTGTGTGTGTGTGTGTGTGTGTGTGCGTAGTCTCATCAGGAGAGGAAAAAAACTGTATGTGGATACAGAAAAGTGTATTTCACGGAAGGACATCTATGAATTTCCCCAACTGAAAGAAAAAGGAAAGCTTCAGGTTGAAAAGGCTCAGAGTATAAAAGCACACAGAAGGAGAAGTCAAAACCTAGAAAAATTATGGTAAAGTGTA
>VMDR010016045.1:0-21606 GCA_007922815.1 Macrotus californicus | reverse complement strand
TATAGTTTTTTATTGTGGGCAACATGGAAAAAATGTAGATTCGCCTTTATAAATTACACTTGTTTCTTTTTTAAATAAGACTATTGTGTTAAATCTTACCTATTGCTTAACTCTGAATTATTTAAAATATATGTACATAAAATTAGCTTCAGCACAATGGTGAAAATGGTTACTATTACTTGAAGAGTTCCTATAATACAGGGGGTTGGCAAAAGTAGGTTTACAGTTGTGAGTACATAAAACAGTTATTCTTATATTATTGTGTATTAATTACTGCATTACTTATTTTTATTACAACTGTTAAGCCTACTTTTGCCCACCCCTATGTATTAAGGGTCACAAGCATTGTGGGAGTATCACCATATACTGCAGACTAGAAAGTATGAAAGTTAGTAAGAGCTCTCCCTGATATCCGCTTGCGGAAAAGGGCAGGGGAAGGTTTAATGAGGATGGTAATGAACTGGGTGTCACAGTGCCACCGAGTCACACACTGAGAGATGAGGCAACAGGAAGCTGCACCTTTTCTGATGTCGGAGCGGCTCCAGACGGCCTTTGTATTATTATTAGGATAGTGCTGAGGTTGAGGGAACGCGGTGGAACCGGTGCCATGTGGTCCTCGGACCCTCGTCATTGCCCGCCCGTTCCTCCAAGCACATCTGAAGAGTCCATTTCCCAGAGGCTTTGCACCTAAGTAAGTCCACGTGACTAGGACTGGTACCGATGGAGCTGGAGTCTGAATAGCATTAGTGCGCTTTCACAAAGAGCCCAGAGAGCGTGCTCGCTCCTTCCACCCTGCGCAGGCACAGGGAGAAGACACCGCTGGGGACCAGGAAGAGGGCCCTCCCCGGAACGCAACCATGCCGGTGCCTGATCTTGGAGCCCAGCCTCCAGCACTGCGAAAAGTAAATGTCTGCTGTATATCAGCCATGCAGTCTGTGGGGTTTTGTTATAGTTGCAGGAACGAATGCAGACATCGTGCCAGCAAATTGGGGCAGCTCACTTGCAAAGAGGTATGTGGTGTGTGTGAGTGCATGGTGGGGAGGGTGCTGTCAAATTTCCTTCTTCCTTTTTTCCCCTTTTTCTCCCTTTCCCAGTCCTCTACCCTCCACCCCCATTTCTGAAAGGAATTAAACAATGGTTCTGAGTGAAAGTTGGACTGGAATAACTGGAGATGATAGAAAAAAATGTTATTTTATTACCATGACTTTGTGACTGATTGGAGGCGCAGGAGGAGACAAGGCAAGAGTCAAACACGAGCACGGACCTTCTCATTGAGGCTAGTCAACACCATAAACTGAAACATGACATTGACAAGCTAGAGTTGTTATTTGTTTTATTTTTTGACCAGGGGCAGGAGCTAGGAGAGGTGAGGGTTTGTGATGACATGGCATGCTCGGGAAGAGATGCCCAATGGAATGAAGCTCAGGGGAGAATTTGACACCAACATAGGAGATTGTCCATAAAGAGGGTATCCAGAAGGCCTCAAAGTTTGATGCACTTTTGATACACTCATCAAATTCATGTTTCCCATGACAAAGGAGCACCATAATTAGAGTGCTCAGAGCCCCTTAAAATTGTTTACCAGGGGACTCAAACCCACAAAAGCCTCCTGGAAACCTGGGGGAAAATAACAGGAAAACACAGATACATAGTTTCTCGAAAGCCAAGGAAATAGAAGAAACATACAGGATTTGGTGTCGAATGCTACAGAAAGGCTTCATTGGGAGATGGTCAAAAATAACAGTTAATGTCTCAGGAAGAGCCATTTTTCTTTCTTTTCCCAGTGTCCTGAGTGGTAACTAGGAACACAAACTATAAAAGCAGGACCATCTTTCAGGAGTATCTTCAGTGACAGAAAAAAGACAAATGGGTCTGGGAATACAACTCACTGGAACTGTGGTGACTGACACATGGAGAGGAAAGCTATCAAGGAAGGAAGGTCCTGGAGGACCTCGGAGAGGACGTGCTTGGGGGACAGGGCACTGTACAGCAGAGAGCAGAGTCCTGGGAACCACTTCTGATGGCCTTGCTCCCCCGGGTAAAGAAGAGGCTCGTCATTCTGGATTTGTAGACGGAGGGTCAAAGCCACTAAAAATGTCTAGTCAGCAATTCACTCCCAATACAGACGTCTTTGCTTTTACTGTCACAATGTCAATTGTAAGAAGAGATGCCAACACCATCTGTGCTTCCAAATCTTCCGTTCCTTCAACGCTACAGAAGACACAGTCGGGTCTATTCTGGCCGTGTGTATCACAGAGGAGCTGGGCAGTTTCCCTCGTCTTGGTGTGGGCTGCTATGATGAACTGTCGCAGACTGGGTGGCTCATAAACAATAGAAAACACTAGAAATGCATCTCTCACAGTTTTGTGGCTGGAGGTCCAAGGTGACCATGTGAGCAGGGTTGGGATCCATTGGGATCCCTCCTTTGGTTCAGATGGCTGGCTTCTTGCTGCATCCTCGTGTGGCAGGGAGAGAATGAGGGAGCCTTCTGCTCTCTCACCCCTTCCTGGGGTGCTCCACACTCATGACCTCATGACCCCCCAAAGGCCCACCTCCACATGCTGTCATACTCAGGGTTAGATCTCATCAGATGCATTGGGAAGAGGGGGACGTAAACATTCAGGGTCTAACACCTGTCGCAGAGAGGTGTTCTGGGAGCATAGCAACAATACTAATTATTCCTAGTAGGTCTGTACATGGCGCCAAAGATAAACACCCTCGCACTGAAGAGATGTGGACAGACGGCCCTAGGGAACAGAGTCCGTCCAGCAGGACTGGAGTTCAACTTCAATTTGTTTAGTGGTGACTCTGGGCTTTGAGGGTAGAATGAGGGGGTAGCGAGTACGGAAAGTGGGGACCCAGTAGAGCCAGGGGAGTGAAAAATGACACAAAGTGGGAAGCGGGCAGTTGGTCCATGTGAAACCCTCTGAGGTTTGTTGTGTTAACTGGTGCTTGTCAAAGTGAGGCCCCTCCTCTCCACACACTGGGAGAGAGGGCCCTTAGCTTCACTTAGGTGCTGGCTGGGATGGACAATACATCCTTTAGGCAGCCTTGAGTTTTCTCAGGTGGGTACATTAAGGGAGCTAGGGTCATCCTAGGAACGTGGCCTTCAGTTGTTAGAGATGGTGTTGGTGTTTTCTTCAAGTTGCTAAAGGCCAGTGCCGAGGCCTGGGTGAGAAGGGGCTCAGAGGAGCCCGGCAGGAGCCTGGTCAGGGAGAGAATCTTTGCCAATGGCGATTCCTGATTCTAGCCGTGGAAACAACCTCTCTCAATGCCTGTGGTTTTCTTTCCAGACTACCAACAGGACATCCACACCATCTCGCCAAAGTATTCAGTGTTTTTGTTTCCTTTAAAAACTCTGCAGTGTTTTTCTTTTCATTTTTATAGTCTCAGAATTAAAGTCTCAATATCTGATTAGACTCTCTCTTGCTAATTTACAGACGTTTTGTCTTAAATATTTTTGACAATATAACTCATCTTCTCTTGAAGCTTTTTAGCCATTTTAATAAGTTATAAAATATGGTCAGTTTGCCTGTGTAGCATAATAATATTAGAGATATGACTGTGAATGGAAAATATTTTTAAAAATACTCATAAGAGGACAGAAGTGAGAAAAGGGGAAGTAGTGTCCATTGGGTATCACAAAAGTGTTTGGTGCTGAACAAGCTGCTTTATAAATAGTTTCCTATGTTGCTAATAACAACGTAATATGATGAAGAAACTAACACCCAGAAAGATAATCTGTCAAAAATCATGCAATTTGTAAACAGTAAATGTTTAGTTTTAAATCTGAATTTTTTTTGTAGAGTCCAATTTATTATGCTGCCTGTCATGTAATATTCTCCAGTCTACCTTGGTTTCCAGGTTCCCTTTGTCTGCAGTGGATTGAAATACACTATATTTGTCTGGTGTCCTGAGAGAGACAATCATACGGTTAAGTGAAGCGTGTGGGTTTCTTCCTTAAACTCAAATTCAGATCCCTCACCGGAAATGGGGAGGGTATGCAGTCATAGGGCAAACACTGCCCCTTCTTTTCTCAACAGCAGATGTACAAAAATGATTACCAATATGTCCTGTTATCTAACATATTTCTAACCATTCAACTTCAACTTAAGCATATAATAATGCTAGTTTCCCCAGCATCATAGACTTGACCCATTAAGATTCAAAGGACAATAATAAATATAACAGAATTTATGTCCAGGACTTGATCCACATTCTATACTTAGAATAGGTTACCACTTCCAAACTATCAGGTTCTCAGCTTGTTAAAAGTGAAATTACTCATATGATTCTCATTTGTATAGGAAAAATTTAGAAGTACTCCCTTTTATTATCCTTGGGAATATGCCTAAGTAGTTCTTAGCCCAAATAATAACGGCAGAACTGTTTGTTTTGGAATCCAGCTTCATTCAACAAATATTTGTTGAATACCTCTATTTGGAAGGCAGCGTGATTAACATTTCAAAGGTGGCAATCCATTCTGAAATTTCATTTGCAGTTCCCTGATTTCTGGTTTTGTCCTTTGCGTCAAAGCTCCCATAGACAAACGAAGCAACTTGACGTACAAACTGAAAATCAGCTTTTATCCGTGTCAAGATTTTAATAGAAAAAAAAGATCTCTGGAATTGCACTTGGGAATTACATGGAACATGAGGTGTGCTGGTCCACCAACGAGGCAGTGAGTGCTGGATACCTGACTCTCTACCCTGGACACCCCCCTTCCACAGTGGCTGCCATGAGGGGGTGCTGGCATCCACCGCTGCTCATGTTTGGGTTTCTTCTTGACCACTTATGTGTTTTCCAAGTTGTGCAGCTGCCAAGTCTCACACCTAAAGGGTCAATCCTTCACTATAAGGAGTTTAAGTAAAATTCCACATCGACTTCCAAAGTGATGCCTCTACCAAGGGATTTCTAGCCGTTTGAAAAGAAAAAAGAAAAAGCGAGGGGGTAGACATATCATTTGGTACTGTCTCACTTACAAATGGCTCGTGCAGACTCCGGGAGACTTCCTTCGCCCGCTAATGGCCGGTGCAGATCTTGGTTTTCAGCCACTGCACGACCCATGTTAACCACTGCAGTGGTGGTGAAAAGGGAATGCAAGTCTCCAAAACTAGTATCCCCCCCCCGCCACCGAGCCCAGCATTGCTATAGGGACAATTTCCTGCTGTCACTGCAGTGAATTGTTTGGAAAACAATCCCCAGTTAAACTAGCCTGGGCAGCCAGGGCAGACCCACGGAGCCACCTGGTGCTGACTTGGCCTCCGTTCCTTGAAAGAAATAACACACGTAAACCCAGGACCAGTGGAATGCTAAGCAAAGCGAGCTAAAAAGGAAAGCACATGCTTTTCACTTTATTATTCTTAGGCTTTTAGAGTGCTTTTGTGAGAAGACACAGGTCAGGAGGCTCAGGCTTGGGTTTCAGTCCATGCTTTTGCAGGTTTAACTGTGTGCGTTGTACTGACTCATTTTAGTTCAAAGTGTTTGTGTTTATCTGAAAGAATCACATATCCTGCCCATTAGTTTACTAGCAACTCTTACGGGAGGTTTATTTACAAAAAATTGGAAATAGAAACTCCATTTACATTAGCTTCAGGGTTTCTTTAAGGGCTGATAAATTCCTAGGCTGAACCCCTGAGACATGGTCCAGTTATTGGGCTGAGTACAGGAACAACACCAACAACAAAAAGTGAGAAATCACATACGGAGGGCAGCAGTGCCCCCACCACAGCCCAGGGGGGTGAGTGTCCACAGACCTGATCTCAGACAGTCACAGATGCCAGGAACTGGTTAATGGCTTCTACTATCTAAATTGATTACTTGCTGAATGTGATTAAAATGGGTTTCTGTAGTGTTTCATGAACTGCTCTTAATTCTATAAATTCTCACATCCTTAGCCATTCATTATCTAAGGCAGTTGTTTAAAACCTAACATCTCACAGGTTCCTCCTGGTGTCACGTCTGTCAAACCCATCACTTCATGGAGACGTGGCTTGTCACCGTTGGTTGCAGAAGCAGGGCTTTCTGTGTGATCCCTGACCCACCAGTTCTGGGAAGTGCCCGGTCGGGTGGGTAGTCCTCTCAACCTTGTTGTATCAGAGGCTGAGACCTGTCCAGTCAGATCCCGCTGTGCACGCTGACAGCTGATGACCCTTATTTCTAGGTCATTTACATGTTTCCAGCTTCCTGAGATATTCAACAAGATGATGCCCATCTGTGATTATTCCTCCCATGGACCCTCCTCCTCCTGTGGCCACTCCGTTCTAGAGACATTGAAATCAACATGAAGTATTTCAAAGCTCTCTGTAAACTTTCAAATCTCATATCAGAATCATGGTATCTTCATTGTAATCATGTATTAAGCTACGTTAAAGTATATTATGGAGTATAATATTCTTGCATGTGAAATTAAAAATAATAATATTGCTGTGGTGATATTTCTTCAAGTACAGCCACATCTTCCAGAGCAGGGATTGACCATAGTTTTGTTATCTATCAACTGTCAATTATCAAACATTTTAAACTAATGTTCAATATTAGTTTTTTTAACATTAATCGATACTACTTAATGAACATTAATTAATATTAAACTAAAATTAATATCTTACTATTGCCCTCAGTTTATCATTGTTTTGACTGTGACCCCATGATATAGTTTTCCCTGCAAACTGTTCGGTGAGGCCACTGCTTCTGGCGTGTGGGCTGCCCCTCCATTGTGACTCTGAGGATGCCCAGTGGGTCGGAGCAAGCACCCACCCCCAAGAGGAAGGGACCTCTGAGTGCAGACTCCTCCCACAGCGGGTCAGAAGCCTCCACCCAGTACCTGAAACACAGCACCTGTGAGTGACCTGGACATTCGTTTAAATAAGTTTGTGAGGACTTTTCTATTTTTGCCATGCTCAAATTTTAGTTTAATTTCATGTGGTTGTTTTGGGCCTGAAAACAGTTCACTAACAGGAATGCTGTCTGGAATTTTGGGCCTATTTTCTGGACAAAACAATTTTCAAGATGATTTTAAGTGTCAGGTTTTCACTTTTGTTAAAATATCTACTCTTTTAAAGATTCACTTTGTGTCTATTGAAGACTCAGAAATATTTCTTTTCCAGTTCATTGTTAGGCTGATACAAACGGACATTAACTTTTTAATCATCATAGCAACAAAGAGACATTAATCAAACTACATATTTGAAAAAAGTTAACAGGCTTATAGCTTGAACATAATGGCTTACTAAAGAGTAAGTTCTTAGATTTACTTAAAGGGTTTACTTGGAGATTTGAGATAGACATTTTTGAAGTTGAGTATTTTATCCAACACACACACACCATGCTCTCTCCTTGCTATGCAGGCTCCAGACCCAGCAGGAGGCAGGAAGGGGCTCCTGGAGTATTGCCCTAGGACTGAATTGCCTGCCCCAAGGGGCAGACCACCAACTCCAGCTAAGGAGCTTCGGGCTATCTCCCAGAGAGTTAATTAAAAAAAGCAAAAGGGTTGAAAATTCTCTAAAGAGCACATACAATGTGGTGCTGAGATCGTGTCAAATAGCCAATAGCAAGGTATGTACAATCCACTGCAGAAATGATGCAAAATAAATACTTACTGTGTTTTGAGAATTAACTCCTGAGCAGGAAAAACACCATACTATACGCACCCTGAGGGTATTTGGGGCACATGAATGTTGATGTGAAGTGCCATTCAGAGACGGTGGTAGCTGCACATGTTTTAAATTGACATAACTATGAAATGTCTCTTAAGCTGGCTAAGAGCTTTATGAGATCTGTTGGTTTAAGGAACACACCTGGGTTAAACTAATGAAAATGACCATAATTTAATTTTGATAAACACTTCCCTATTAAACTATTTTTGCTTTCTCATTTGAGAAACACCTCCCTTATAAAATAGCTAATAGTATTAGTAGCTTAATTTGACAGGTAGGAAAATTAAGGTTATTGCAGGTTGACTTTTCCAGCGCTCCAACATGGAGATCCGTGGGCACGGCATTTACTAGAATGTGTGCTTGGGATTCACCTCTGTGACAGGGAAAGGAAAGCAGCAACATAAGCAATGGAAGACAGAAGCAGCAAAATAGGCACAGTGGAGTGCCATGCAGTTCCGAGGACAGGGTCAGTAGACACCGTGGCGGTGGGCAGCGGGGTGGGGGGGTTGTTCTAGAGCCAGAATGACCCTTCTGCACTAAGATCTGAGCTTGACTCCCCAGCGTGCAGATCCCTAAGATGGGTGACAGCGAAGGCCAGTAGTGTGGTAGCATTCCAGCAATTAGAGAATAAGTCCTTTATCCTTGAAGGGTTACCTGGATAGCACGATACGCATCCATCACAGGGGCTGTGGGGTCACCCAGGCAGAAGTTGCTTGCACCGGGGCTCACACTAAGCTTTAGAATTAGAATTCTATTCCTAGAGTGTTACTGCACAGTGGGAACTCTATGTGCACGTGGTGTGCATTGTTCTATCATTTTATACACATTTCTAGGCCCTCACTCCCCATTCACAAATTCATCTAAAACTGAGGTTTACAGCAGCACTCAACTATAAGCAAAGTCCACATTACAAACATGACGTCCTATTTGCAAGACTTTTTCGGAAGGCTCGTTTTCTGCGCTGGCGAACATGTTGGAATATGTGAAAGGGAAGGACCGGACATGCACTGGTCTGTTTAGCTGTAACTACACAGAAACAGAACGAGGACATAAGAATCGAAGACAGTGGTATTTTTGGTTTGAAGCCTCTGTAGATACAACGGGAAGTCTGTGGGTTATGAAAAGATGTCAGCTTTACTGAGGACTTTTTCAGCCTGTTGCTATGGTGAATTACACTGATGATTTTCAGATGCTCAAGCAGCCTTGTACACCTGAAATAAATTCTACTTAGTCACGGTTTATACTTTCTAA
This sequence comes from Macrotus californicus, assembly GCA_007922815.1. Lineage (NCBI taxonomy): Eukaryota > Metazoa > Chordata > Mammalia > Chiroptera > Phyllostomidae > Macrotus > Macrotus californicus. Next base: position 12,700 of record VMDR010016045.1, on the reverse strand, counting down.
TACATTTTACAATTTGATTTTTTAATATTTTGTTCAGGATTTTTTTTGTATTAAAATCATAAGAGCTATTGGTCTGGAGTCTCCACCTTCTGCACTGTCTTTGTTAGTGTTCCAGTCATGGTAACACCGCCCTGATTAAACGAGCTGGAAGTGTTTCCCCTCTTCTGTTTTCTGTGAAAATTGTGTTAAGACAAAATATTTTTTTATTTAACAGGGTGAACAAGGGGAACAGAACTTCAAACAGGATGCAGCCTTGGGCACTTTCTCTTTATAATTCTAGTAGAAAATACAGCATCTCCCCAAACCTAGGGCTATCTGTACTAATCTAAAGCATTTTTTGTTACTATGTTATTGAATTACATTATGAATATATGAATTAGGTTGTTCATTACTTTCTAGTGAGGTCTTCCTTATCACATACATGCAAGTAATCCGGGCGGTTATGCATAATATTCCTTGACTCAACCCATTTAGTTTTCTCTAAGTTCTATCTTGGTGGAAAATCAGAAATACTTTCTGTTCCTTCTCTCTTTGCTCGCCCCTCCTTACAACTATTTCTGTGAAACTTCTTTTGTTTGTTGTTATTGTTGTCATTGTTGTTTTAATACCCACACTTCCCCGCACACTGGTTTGTCTCTACCCTTCAAGAAACCAAGGCCCAGGTCACTACGTTGCAAATGTCGTCTTGGTTATATCTGAGGAGGAGACTAAAAGGCTTTCAGATTCTTCAGAGGAGAGGAGAGACGACCCAATACCTCCAAGTGTGTTGTGGAGTGGTGGGGTGTACACACATGGAGAAGGTGTTGTGAAGCTGTTTGATACCAGCAGAAGAAAAAATAATGGTAGAGCAAAATAAGTAAAAGAAATCAGAGGTAGATACCAGAAATGAGAGCATCCTGAAATCTGTGATAGCAGGAACGTTGTCTGATATGGTTTCAGTGACTGAGACATAGCAGAGTGTCAGTAAATACTTATCACATAAAGTGACAGAATTAGGAGAACACAGTACAAAAGTAAGGACAGCCACGAGAAGCTTTGTGAGGTAAGGGTAACTAGTCTGGGGCCTAACAGGGTATAAGAAGTAAAAGATGAACCTCCCCAAAGATGACAATGGGGTGTTGAGCCTTGGAATTAAAGTGGTACCAGACTCAAAAATTTTAAGAGGATGAAAAGATAATTTAATCTTTGCTACACAAAGAGTAACCACCATCATCAGCAGCAGACCTGGGAGCTCATTAGATATGTAGAAACTCAGCCCTATTCTCCTCACCCCACAAACCTACTAAATCTGAAACCACATCTAAGTAAGATCTTTATACGCTTCCTACACATGAAAATTTAAGCAGCACAAATAGGTGGTTTTTAAAGAAAATATAATGTGATGATATCACACTTAAAAATCCTTTGGCAATGGCAAAGCATTTGTGATCACAGATTCAGTGATATGTTCAATAGTCCTATGTCCAGGTGGTCATATACATTTAAAAAATATATATATTAAAAAGAGCCATTTGCAGAATAAGTGGATGAACCGAGGAAAAGCTGGCTGGCAAGAAAGAGCAGAGAAGATGAAGTCGGAGGAGTGACCTCCTTGTTGCCTGGCGTGTTTGCCCACACCCGACCCGGATCTCCACGATCAGACCGTCCGCTCCAAGTCTCCTGGGAGAGAAATGGCAGAAGTCTTTCCCTTCCTCTGATCATGGCTGGTCTGTGCATCGGAGACCTGACACGTGGCCAGCAGAGGCCTCCTGGAGCCTCCCCTTGCAGGATTCAGCAGATGAGGCCGTGCTGGGCACTGCTTTCCTGGAGTTCCCTTGATCACTTGTAATTGAAAGTGAAACTTTGCGCATATTGAGAGTGACTTCAGATGGAAATGGGAGGACTATCTAGACAGCCAGGGGTCTGGAAGCCACGCTGCGCTGGGTAATTTTTTCCCCACGATTATGCACAGCTCCTTCCCCTTACAGTTTTCAGTCACCTTGCACGGTGTTATCTGTTAAGAAGGGTGGGGGTGGGGACATGCCTTGATAAGCCACGCTCATTTTGTCACAGATTATTTTGATTTTCTCGGCTCATGTATAGAAGTTATAAAACGTTTGACACAAGGAAAAATGCAGCAACACCCTCTGGAGCAGATGTCATAGAAAATGTCATAAGATGCCAAGTGCCCTTGAGGGTCGTAGATTCTGTAATGGAAAAAGAGGTGTTTCTATGTTAAATAATGTAGCCCCCTGCAGTAACCGAAGTTCTCTGAGATGTATAATTGACTTTTCTACGGCACACTAGTGCAAAAAGCCCACGGCGACGGTACAAGGATTTGTGATACTGAGGTAGGTCAGCCCAGGTGGTCAACCACATCAGACCCACGGGCCAGGGGCCAGGGACATAGGCCACTGTCATGGTTTCTGCTGTCACCAGAAAGTAAACACTATGAAGCCATATTGACATTGCATGGTTTATCTCAATAACTGAAATTTTTTAATATGTGGGCTTTGCACAGGCCAACTTAATTTTTAACAACTGACATGCTAAATTTTATTGTTTATATAATAGTAGACTCTGGACAGTGTGAAGACTATGAGGACAATGACAAGCCATTTAAATTCCCGTCATGAATTACTACATCATAAAACTTCTAATTGTTTGATATATAAAAATGCAAGTTATAGTTTAAAAAGTAAGAAATTTATTTGGATTTTTGCAGACTGATGCAATGTCCTTTTTAAAAAATACTGGCGTAATTATACACTATTCTGAAAGTAATTCACAAAATAAAAAATCACATTTTCATGCCCTTTTCTGCAATCTGGACTTGGGGGTTGCAGTCATAGAGAAAGACGTAAGAAAAACAAAGACGGGCTCCATGCTCAGAAACAGTTCATTATCTTTTCTAATTCTAGTGCATTAAGGTGCAAAATTTTAATTAAAAAAAGTCAATCGGTGATATCAACAGATAAATAAAACAGTGTTTTACAACAACGAGAATCAAAATCAGGAAACATTTCCCAGAAATATATCCATATGCACAATATCTATTTTGGCAAAACGGAGTGTGGGTGAAAGTGATTCTGAAAGCATCCACCTAACGCAGATTATTAAACCTCTGTAGAAACGAAACCATTGTTAGTGACACTCCAAGTCCAGATTACACCTGGAAACTGCACTTGAAAGGTAGATAGGTCAATCTGATTGCTTCTCTACTGCATGCAGCAGGGGTAAGGCAGTTCTCTGTCAAGGGTGCTTCCTTTTACTCCCTCCTCCCTTACCGAGTGCTGTTACAGACACAGCACGCCCCGCAGCCTGACCTGCCTGCCACTTATTATCTGCATCGCTGGTCCACGGGAAGGCTGGGGAAAGTTTGTAGTTGGTACAAAAGATGAGTTTTAAATGCACCGCTTCTCTCCTCTAGATTAAACCATTAAGGTGCTATAAGACACTCCATTTGGGGTTGATATTAACAGCCCTATAAAATGTAAGGGCACACTGGAAGAGTTCATCGAGTTTCCACTAAAGCACATCCTTTACCTGCACACAATCAATCTGGACCTCACATGTGCTCCTGCAGGTTCATCTTAGGTGTGGAAAAAAGCAAACACTTCACATAAAGATCCGAAAGGAATCGAGATAAGATAATAAGCATCTGTTTGACAAGATTCACAGCTTTCTTCATGTGGAACAGCTTGTGAAGGTCATGCACACGAAAATGAAAAAGGCTCAAGACAGTGAAACGAAGTGGGCCAAACATGTAGGTTGATAATTATTTTAACACGTTTTTAAGTCACCAATTTCAATGACTCAGTGCCTCCAACTCACCCTTCTACTTGCACTGAAGATATGAAGGTAAAACTGTGAACGATAGAATACCTTTAAGACAGTGAAACAATTTGAGGCAAGAGTTTCTTTCTATAAATTGATATTTTATACACATGTACAAACGTGTTTTTCTGTATAAAAGATGCCCTTCAGTGTAGTCCATGAGGGTTTATCAAAGAACAAATGGATCCTATTTTGAATACTTGAGCTCATTTCATCCGTATGAGGAACACATAAGCATATATATTTCTGTGTATTGTCAGCCTCATAAACAAAAAGAAAGCTATTCACAATTAGCTAAATAATAGGCTTTACTGGTCAGAGATGTTATCAGAATATAACTTACAAAATTAAAAAAAATACACAACTGGGCTTTATATTCATAAGGACAGAGTTGTTCAGCATGGCCAATATGAATAGAGTTCAAATTCCAGAGTAGGGGAAATATCAAAATGTTATAAATCTCCTGAGGTGCAATTTAGTTTCTGCATCACTTTCAGAAAAAAGCAGATGCGCAGAATGAACAATGCTGCCGTGATTTCTCCTCACATATCAGCTCGTGTACTTATCATTTTTCTTGTTTGGTTTCCAGTTGGAGGTCCCTTCGACTGCAGGAGGAGCTCCCCTGTCCCAACACCTGCAGAGACAGGATGGGGCACCCTGTCTGTCCAGCCTCTGGGAACTGTGATGCTAAAATTTTTGAAGCTAAGGCAGGTCTGCTTGAGCTGCCAAGTTTGCGCTAAGATTACTGAAGGTTTATTTATTTTTCCAAATCCAAATGTGGTCTTGATGGTGCTGTTTCTACAATGAGAACTGGTTCCAAAACTTTGAGTTTAAACACCCTAAGCCACTTGCTTGCAGGCCAGGGCTGGTACCTGAGTTGAATCTGTACTAAAACTCCACTCCAGGAATGTGGCTGCGGAGGGTGCGCCAGGTCCACACTCCGGGTGTGCTCTGCCTCTCCTTGGCCTCTGCTGCCCTGACTTCACACGCATGCATGGTGCCTCTCGACATTTTTCTGTAGTGAACTTACTGTGCCATAAGCACCTTGGCATTTTTAATAATAGCCTGAAGTTGTACAGCCAAAGCTAACATGTTGATGTTTTCTGCAGAGCCCTTGACAAATCTTGAGAGTTTGTATGTGAATTATTCGCTTGAATGACAAGACCATTTTCTAGTTTGTCAGTCTGCTGTTTGTGTGGCTAATGCGACACCTGAAAGTGCTGAGCCACAACTGTGAAGGAGTCTACAGAAGCTGTGTTTGCATTCTGAAGTCCTGGCGGTAGTTTCTAGGTTCTGAAAGCGAGGCCTGCCTCATTCAACTCCTGAGTAGGTTTTTTCTTCAAGTGGTTGATACTGAAAACATTTTCCACTCATCTTCTGATAGACAGAGACCAAAGTTACTCTAAAGCCTTAGTATTTTCTCATGCTTTAATTATTGCTTTAGGATTTTATTTTTGTGTTCATCTTTATTCCTTCACAAATTCCTTGTGATTTCCATATCCTGGCAAGTGACAGAATTTCATCCTTCAGTGCTTTATTATGTTCTGATCACGTTCCTCTTTTATCACTCTTTTTACACTATGAGCTACTAACATCTACAGCAGGAAGGTATTCATTGGCCACAGTTGAAGAAGCTACAGGAGTCCAAAGTCCAGCCTACAGCCTCATGTCCAAGTTTCGGTGTTGTGCTTGTACTGCAGGAAATCAAAGTTCCCACACTGGCCAAAGCTGAGTCCGAGGCTGAGTAAGAGCGCACATGAGGTCTAAACTCAACGGTGGGTCGGCTGACCCTAGAAAAGTGTTGCTAATGTGCTTACAATTTTTGCTGTTGTTTCACTGAATTAGTTGAAGTGAATCCCATGGAAGGTTCTGGAGCTGAGGACACAGTAGATGAAGTGGTGCCACCAGCAGCTGAGCAGAAGGAATCGGGACAGTCCTTTGCTACAGGGCTACTGAATTCTGAGCTAGAACCTGAGAGAGCCGCAGATGCAGTGGCTGGCCTTCTCGAGTGAGTCCTGTAGTTACTTCCTTTCCTGTCTTGTCCTAGCAGGAGCCCAGTGGCTGGCCAATATCCGAAAAGTCCAGTTCCAAAAGCTCTGAAGGAGCGAATGTGGACACTGAAGGTGCAGATGTCAAGTTCCAGAACAGAGCCCCCACAGAAGGGGCTTAGACAGAAGCCAGCGCTCAGGAGTCTGCCCAACACACATTTACTTCTTGAGTGATTACAGCTTGGGGAAGGCTGTGGCACTAGATTCCTCCATCCTAGCTGTGGCCGTGCTCTTTGTGCCTGGAGTCTTGGTCCCGATCGAGATGCCCGTGAGCCTGGCCGGATTCTCACTACAAGGGATTTGAGACGTTCACACAACTCAAAGCTCAAAGCGTCACGCATTTACAGGCCCGTTGTGACAGGAACTTCCAGCCGCAACCTGGGACACAGGCCGACTTGACTGTGTGCCATGTTTTATTCGTACAAATTGAATGTAATTATCACCAAAATTCACTGTTTCTCTAAGTTACCGTGAGACATTAGTAATGCATTGTTGCTGTTGCATCTATATGTAATTTTCTTCTTTAGTTTACAGTGTATTTTCTACTCTCACATAATGTTTTGAGGCAAATTTTCTTGATGTTGAGTAATTTTCTTTCTTTGTTTTCCCCATATTTCTGGTTTGCGGTAAGAAGACATTTTCTTTGATGTTTCAGTCTTTATAGAAGTTTGGGAACACACTTAAAGTCTACCTCTTATCATTGTTGGCTGTAAATTTCAATGTTCTTTCTTGTCTGACTTTCTACTCTTCTCCCTTTGTTTTTGTATCATGTATTTTACAAGTAGCTCAAGTGCTGGCTAATGCAATTTTATATGCAAGTATCATTCTCTATTTCTCGTCTCCTTGGTCATGTGATTACACACGTTTTTAAGTAATTGAAGCAGAGCTGACATTATTCTTCTGTAAACGCCAATGAGCTAGTTTTTCAATAAGCAATTAAAGTTTTACTTGACAGATTGATAGACCAGAATGCTATTTTTAACATTTTCCAAGCAAGGACTTTGTCGATAATACTTAGCAATGTTTGTGATTACACCAATAGCTTTATATATTCATTGGAAATAGCATGTTTAAAAGCGAGGTTCGATGCCTGAAGCTTTAGATTTGGATGTCAAGTACCAGTTGTGGGACCTTGAGAAATTTTTCTTTTCTTTCTAAAAAAATTTATTCTGTAAAATAGTAACTAATATTTACCAGTAAGGGGTTTAAAATCATTAAATAAGGTAATATTTGTAAAGCACTGAGCAAAATGCTTGATACTTGAGTTCTGTAAATCTATAATCACTTGGTTCTCACCTTTTTATGTAACTGAACCCCTCTTAAATCACATCACTGTTAGTTTTCATTGTGAAATATCAAACACTACTATTGCACTTCTAGGGTAATGTGGTAAGCATTTTTTTTTTACCAAAAACTTATACTTCTTAATTTCTTGATGCTTTTTACATTTCTCAATACAAAAGATTTCTATAATTATTATTTCATTTTTCTTAGTTGTAAAACATACTCCTTTTAATGGAAAATATTAAAAAGAAAAATTTTGCTTTAAATCATGGTTACACAATTTACAACATAAGCTTTCCATCTGGACATGTTATAGTCTCTCTACTAAATTTTAGTAAAGACTGATTAGATTTGTGTTTAGCTAATAAAAGTGCTTTTAGTAGCAAAACAACAACAAAAATGAGAATCACTCCAATTTGCTAGAATAGTTTGATTCCATTTCAGAGCACATATTATGTATTGCTAGTCCTGCTCCAGGTTCTATAGACATAAATAAAGAAAACAGAACACCCTGATCTTGCGAAAGTCACATTGGAGTGGTGGTGGGGAAAATAGGAAATCAGCAAATGCACAATGTCTCAAGCAGTAACAGGGGCTTTGACGAAAAATAAGCTGGATGATGAAAATATTACCTGGTACCAGTGAGGACCACTGTGTGAGTTTAAACGGAAGCCAAATCCTCTGTGATAAGGAAAAATGAATGGAATATGGGAAAAAAACCTAACAATATTCCACGAAATTATGTTTCAGGAAGAGGGAGCAGCAAGTGCAAAGGCCCTAAGATGGGAATGTGTTTTATGTGTTTGAGAAGCAGGTAAAAAATGTCATATGGCAGATGTTCATCAGGGGAGGAGGAATAAGAGGTGACACTGGGGGAGCGGCAGGGCCCCACACCATGTAGGACCGGGCGGACCACCAACTGAGCTTTGGTGTTTACTCCATACAACATGGGGGGCTCTCAGAGAATGCTGGGCAGAGAGGTAGTGAGATCGCACTTTTATGTCTAAAAGACCCTGCCGTATGTGTGGTTAATTGTCTGGGAAGGAACAAGGGTAGGAAAAGGGAGACCAGGTCGGAGCCTGTTCCATTCATCAGAAGACCCTGGATGCTGATCTGAATTAGGGAGGCCACATGGAGATGTGAGAACTAGGAGGTTCTAAGTATATTTCGAAGGTGGAACAAAAATAATTTCCTAACACGAGGCTGTGTGTGGGATATTGGAAAAAAAGAAAAGATTTTCTGTGTACCCGGAAAAAAGAAAATAGTAGAAATTTATTGGCACAATTAACATAACAACCCTGAAGTAGGCGGGGATCCAAGAACACTTCTGACCAGTTTTCTGGCTCCGTGGTTGGTGATGCCCTATGTTACCATCCTCTGTTGGCAGGTCATACCCATCACAGAACTGAAATAGCTGTAGAAATTCAAGTGCCCCATTTCTATATTATACTGTTCAGAAGGGAGAGTTTTCTTCCAAATACTAGCCAATTAAAATCATAAACCTTCCCCTGCTTCAATTAGATTGTATTTCTATGTTTGAGCCAATCACAGGGGGCAGGAAAATGTCACACGCTGAGAGGGTCTCAGAGTGCCCTGAGTATGTCACAATGGAGGCTGCAATACTCAAAATGCATCTTTAAGAGCCTTTTTGTTGCATCACCCATGTATTCAAAAAAACTTACAGCCCCTCGATAACCACATGTCATCTGCTAATCGACTTGGCACCTTGATTTTGAAAGCCATTTGGTAATTCAAGTTGTGTTAGACCTGCTCAGTGAGTATGGCAAATTCATGGTCACACCAAAGCTCCTGTTTGTATCATCCTCCGTTGGGAATATCCCTCCCTCTTTAACTGGGTCCACCTATATTCTAACCACCCTCCATGGCGAGCACAAGCCCCTTCATAAGACTTTTACTTCAGCACCCCTGCGCTCAGCACTCCTCAAACATTACACTGTGGTAAGCAGCACTGACATAATGTTCTCACACTTGATTGCACTCTATGTAATGTAGCTTTTTTTAATTCACTGATTGTATGTGACATGTCTCCCTCAATTAGACTCTGAGAGCCAAAACTGACCAGAGGAAACACGGCAAATACTAACTTTGTGTTCATTCATAGGGAATCCTTGCTGAGGACATACTTGTTTTTGAACATGTATTTAAAATGGATAGGATAACAGCATGCATTTATTCTACTGATAATTAATGGATAGCATTTTGCATATATTGATTTTGATTAGTTAGTGTATTACTAGAGGGTCCTCTGATTTCTGCTACTGACACTTTACAACTGACCACCTAGCAGATAGATAATCTCTAGATCACTAAGGGCTATTTCTAACATTTAAGAAAATAATCCACTGAAGAAAATGTATAAATTAAAGCCGCCATGGACTTACTATTTTATCTGAATTGCATTCTGACCTCTTTATTGCCAGAAAAAAAGTAAGAAACAAACAAAAAAGAGAGCAAAAGATAATGAGAAAAGAGAGCAGAGAAACAAAGAAGAGAGACTTGAAAGCTACTATTTCGAAGCATCTAGTATTCAAAGACAGATGTATAGCTATTAAAAATATTTTCCTGGTGGTGAATTTTTAGATAAAACACCCAAAATGCATGATCCGAAAGTATAATCAATGAAAAAAACAGAGAGGGTGAATTTTATGAAAATTAGAATACTTGCTTCACAAAGACACTATTAAGAGGATGAAAAAACAAGCCACAGACAGGGAGGAAAGAGTAGCAAAATACTTATCTATTAATATAAGTATACTTATTCAAAATACACAAAGAACTCTTAAAATTCAACAAGAAGAAAATAAACAACCATTTTAAAAAAGTGGGCAAAAGATCTGAACAGACACTTCACCAAAGATACACCGGTGACAGATGAGCATATAAAAAGATGTTCAACATTATTATCATCAGAGAATTGCAGATTAAAATAATAAGGTATCACTCCAAATGTATTAGAATGGCTAAAATCCAAAAGCACTGGCAATATCAATTACTGGCAAGAATGGAGAGTAACAAAACCCTCATTCATTTCTGGTGGGAATTCAAAACGATACAGCCACTTTGGGAGAAAATTTGGCAGTTTCTGACAAATCTAAACACAATCTTACCATACGATACAGCAGCGCTGTTCTTAGATTATTTACCTTACTGATTTGAAAACATTTTTCTACCCTAAAACTTGTATGCTTTATTCCTAATTGTCAAAACTGGAAGCAACCAAGATGTTCTTTGCAGGTGAATGGATAAATTACGCTACATTCATACAATGGAATATTATTCAGCAGTAAAAACAAGTGCTATTAAGGTATGGAGAGCAATGGATGAACCTTGCATGCATATTCAGTTGACAAAAGTTGGCTTGAGTAGCCTATACAATTGGTAATTCCAATTCTGTGACTTTATGGACAAGGTGAACTTATGACGATGCTAAACATCAGTGGTTGCCAGGAGTGTGTGGGGAGGAGAGAGCTGAGTAGATAAAGCACCAGGGCTTTCTGTGGGCAGTGAAAGTATTCTGAATGATACAGTAACAGTAGCTACATGAAATCATGCATGTGTTAAAATCCAGAGAATTTTAATACCACAAAATGTAACCTTAATGGACGCATATTTCAAAAAAAAACCATTGAGGAGAGTGGGGGGGGGTCCCAGAATGGAATGTAGAATATGATCAAATAATCTCACATATTATACATATCTGAAACAATTTTAAAAAAAGGTGGTTGACCTAAGTAACTGAAAGTGAGTGGATTTCGTAAGACTACAAGTCAAAATGACCTTATACCTTGTCACTGTGCTGGAATTGATAAGCTTGTTTCTTGTGAGTGTACAAGCTAAAATTTCTGTGACTACTGAAATTGATTGAGTCAAGGAATGAAGGCTGGCTGAGTCCAGGTCCCTGCCTGTTGGGGGGTAGTTCGCAGGTAAGCAAGAGAAGGTAGGCAGAATGATCCTTTTTGGTAATGAGTTAGAGTTTGAGTCATCATAATAAACTCAGATTTAGGTAATATAGACTCAGATACTTATACACATAAATACTTACAGAGATGTATAGATTCAGGGGTTAGCATACACATAAATAGACTTCCTCTCACTGTTGGCTGAGATGACAGAGATCAATGACATTCTACTAGCTTGGGGGCACCTAGCACCCAGGTCTTGGTTTCTAGTACTGTCTTCTAATCAAGGAAACCAGACTCTTTGAAGTGTGGCTGGTTCCAGCATTGGAACAGGAAATATACATGATGAGCCTAGAATATTTTGTAATGCCAGACACTCAGAGAACGCTCAACACACATCCACACACCCCTGCAAAGATCAGGTATATCAAAGGGGCATAGGAGCCAAGTGAAGAGCTTCCAACAGTCAGATGGTCAGATGGAAAAATTTGACCCACAGAATAAAGTAGCATTGAATTATAATGCATTGTATAAAAGGAACATTGATGAGTCCATACTAATATAAATAAATGATTAAATACAGACATACCTTCAAACATACATACACACATAAATTGGGAGAAGAGACAAAACTCATGTGCAGAATAATTACAAATAATCTGTGTAGATACTATGCCCCAAGGAGGCCTAGCCTGACTCCCCACTCCTGCCTCCTGGACTCCGCAGGCTGACTTTCTTCCAAAGAGGACAGTGAAAGGGGGGAAACAGTGACTCTCCAGTGAGGAAACCTGAAAAACACCACTTTGGCCATGTGCTTAAGATCAGTGCGAGTGGCAGTGAGTCTTGGATCCTTGGTAAGACACTATGAAAATCGTACCTTATTCCTGTGGTCTGCCTCCTCAAACTTTGTAAGTCAGGATGATCACAAGGAAGAAAAGTCAGACAAATTCCTACTGAGGGATAGATATTCTTCAAAACACTTGACCAATATCCCTCAGAACCAGCCAGGTCATCAAAGACAAGGAAAGTCTGAGAATTCAGAACAGACCCTGCCTGGATGGCAATGCAGTGATAGCCTTGGAGTGGGGCAACATCTGGAGGGTCATTTTCTGTCTCTTATACTCTGCTTCTACATCTGTCTGACTGTGGAGATTGTGGAGCACCATAACATTAAAACATTCATAATGGAAAACAGTAACAATACATTAAAATAAAAGGGTGCTAATTCTGATGGAAAAAGCATTTGTCATCAACATAGCAACAACAATACTTAGTATTGAAACCTAATCTTTGATGCTAAAAAATATCTTTGCAATTCAGGCCTGTAGATATTTCTTCCATCAGTGAAATCCTTTGCATGTCCCTCAATAATTGAGTGTTCAGAAGCCAGCAAGTCAAATTAGAGTTAGAAGTGTTTGCACAGGTGGTGTGCCTACTGGGAGAGAAATTCTTACTTCTGTTGTCCATACCAATTATTCTGAGACTTTGTTTCATGTCTGCCAATTTTTTATAACAACAGAAGACTTTTGAGAAATTGCTGACATGGATTTATTAAAATATCCAAAGAGTGACATTCTGTTTCCAAATAAAAAGAATCAAGAATGGATGGAAATGCTTGGATGATTAAATATT
>VMDR010016044.1:0-21607 GCA_007922815.1 Macrotus californicus | reverse complement strand
CTTCCCAGCGAAGGTGTGATGGGGCACGTTCAGGGTGGTGTGACTATAGACATCTGTATGTATTTCTGATGTACGAGGATTTTTTGTTTGCATAACTATAGTAGAGTTATTAAATTCAGGGAATTTAACATCAAATAATACTGTTCCCAATTCTATAGGTCATATTCCAAGTATATCAATTGTTCCAATAATATCTTCTTAACTATATTTTTACAGTAAAGGCTCCAGTTTAGGATCAGATGCTGTATTTAATTGTCAGGTCTCTTCAGTGTCCTTTAATCAACCTTCCTTGGTCTTACATGAAAAATATAGGCCAGATATTTTGTAGAATATTCCTCAGTTTGGGTTTCTTTAGTTTTTCCTTGTGAATGAATTGGTGTTATGTATTTGGGGTCTGAATATTACATGTGATTTTGTCCTCAAACAATTATGTCTGGAAGCACATATGCCTCTTTTTGTTGATGTTTTGCTTTTTTTGTTGAATAATTTGATTATGTTGTTATCTATTTCCTTCATTATAAGTTTAGTTTATTTTGTAATTAGCTAAAAGGTATGGCAAGATACTTGAAGGATATATAAATATCCTTCTTTTCTTCAAACCTTTTCTCCAATTTAAGTTTAGCATCCAGTCATGATTCTTGCCTGGTAATGCAGGATGCTCCAGGCTCATCTGCTAGCTATCCCATACTTTTCCAGGGAGCCTTGTTCCTTTCAAGAGAGGAATGGCATTAGAAACCAAGACCCGGGGTGTCGTTGGCTATGGTACCTTAGCAGAAACTTCTAAAAATCCTATTTTTCTCTTACTTCTAATTACAGTCCAATCACTTAGGATTATTCTTCAACTTCCCTTGTTAATTTTTCATTTTTCACTTCTTCTATAATGAGAAACATGACTCACAGTAATATCTATGTATTTACTCATTTGTGTAGTCCTACGACACACACAACATTGCTTTAACTTATTAATAGTGTCAAAGAGTTTTGCAGGGTGGTGGTGCCAATTAACACCTCCTCCAGCAGTGTGTGGTATTTCTAATTGTTTACATCCTCACCCACACTTCAGAAATGTCAATATTTTTTATATTGCATGTTTTTAGGTATCCCAGTCTGTGTACAGTGATATATCATTGTGGTTTTAATTTTCATATGTGTGTTCTTGATGACTGATGAGGTTTTAACCTGTTCATTTGTTTATTTGCCATTTTATATCCTTATTCTTGGTAAAATATATTTTTTATTGCATTGTCTTGTCTCTTCTTATAGCTTATATACACACACTCACGTGTAAACATTCTAGATAAGAGTCATTTGTGGCATTTATTATATTTTGGGGAATATTTTCTCTCTTTCCCTTTGTTGCCTCAAGCTCATTAATATTTTCTCCTATATTGTATTGTAAAAGTTTTATTATTTTACCTTTACTATTTAGGTCTTTAAAACCTCTAGAATGCCTATTTGCTACAGTATGGATGGACCTAGAGGGTATTATACTAATTGAATAAGTCAGACAGAAAGACACATACCATATGGTTTCACTTATATAAAGAACAAAATAAATGAATGAACCAAACAGAGAAAGACTCATTGAAACAGAGAACAGACTGATGGTTGCCAGAGGGGAGGGGGTTGGTGGGATGGGTGAAAAAGGTGAAGGAATTAAGAAGTACAGATCGGGCTCTCTGCTCCTCCTGTTTGACAGATAACTTCCTGCATAGTGCCAGCAGCAACCCTGAGATACAATGATGAAGATCAGAATGAACAGATTTGGTCATTGGGTGCCTGGTCACCATGGCTGCTTTTAACTATGGCAAAGTGGATATTGTTGCCATCAATGACCCTTTTATTGACCTCAGCTACATGGTCTACATGTTCCAGTATGATTCTACTCATGGCAAGTTCAAAGGCACAGTTAAGGTTGAGAATGGGAAGCTTGTCATCAATGGGAAGTCCATCTCCATTTTCTAGGAGTGAAATGCCGCCAACATCAAATGGGGCGATGCTGGTGGTGAATGTGTTGTGGAGTCCACTGGTATCTTCACCACCATGGAGAAGACTGGGGCTCACTTGAAGAGTGGAGGCAGTAGGGTCATCATCTCTGCCCCTTCTGCAGATACCCCATGTTTGTGATGGGTGTGAAGCATGACAATTATGACAACTCCCTCAAGATTGTCAGTAATGCCTCCTGCACCACCAACTGTTTGACCTCTCTGGCCAAGGTCATCCATGACAACTTTGGCATCATGGAGGAACTCATGACCACACTCCCTGCCATCACTGCCACCCAGAAGACTGTGCATGGCCCTCTGAGAAGCTGTGGCATGATGGCTGAGGGGCTGCCCAGAACATCATTCTTGCTTCCACTGGTGCTGCCAAGGCTGTGGGCAAGATCACCCCTGAGCTGAATGGGAAGCTCACTGGCATGGCCTTTTGTGTCCTCACCCCAATGTGTTAGTTGTGGATCTGACCTATCACCTGAAGAAAGCTGCCAAATACAATGATACCAAGAAGGTAGTGAAACAGGCATCAGAGGGCCCCTCAAGGGCACCCTGGGCTGTACTGAGGACGAAGTTGTTTCCTGTGACTTTCACAGTGACACTCAGTCCTCCACCTTCGATGCCGAGACTGGCATTGCCCTCAGTGACCACTCTGCCAGGCTCATTTTCTGGTATGACAATGAATTTGGCTATAGCAACAGGGTGGTGGATATTATGGTCCATACGGCTTCCAAGGAGTAAGAGACCCCGGACCACCAGCCCCAGTGAGAAGAAGAGAGGCCCTCAGCTGCAGGGGAGTCCTTCAATCAATCCCCCAACACACTGGGAATCTTTTGACCTCCAGTTTCCAACCCAGACCCCCTGCAGAAGGGGAGGGTCTTAGGGAGACCTGCCTTGTCATGCACCATCAATAAAATTCACTGTATTCAGCCAAAAAAAAAAAGAAAAAAAAGGAAAAGGGGTACAAATTGGTAGCTACAAAATAGTTGCAGGGATGTAAAGTACAGCATAAGAAATATAGTCAATGATATTGTAATAACTATGTATAGTGGCAGGTGGGTACTGGATATATCATGGGGAACACTTTGTAAAGGATATGATTGTCTAACCCCTATGCTGTACACCTGAAACTAATACAAGATAATATTAAATGTAAGCTGTAATTGAAAAATTAAAAACAGACCTCTAGAATACTTTTGTGTTTTATATGAGGAAGTGTTGAGCACAATTTTTCCACATTGAAATCCAAGTGATAGGGCATCCTTTATTGAAAGGACCATTCTGGCCTGTATTTCACTGGTCGTGTTTGTTAAAATCGGTATGTCCATATTTGTGTATCTGTGCTTTTGAACTCTTATTGTATTTAATTGGAATATTTTTCTCTTCTTGTGTCTTAATTACTATCTTAATTATAATGTCTTAATACCTGGTAACACGAATCCTTCAATTTTGTTTATTTTCAAAATTATCTTAGATATTTGTGCATATATTAATTTAGAAGGAATTACTATGTTTGTAATATTTTATCTTGATATTGATAGATATTTTCCTCTGTTTATTTAGATATTTTATTTTTTCTCTCAATAATGTCTTTAATTTTCTGTGAAGTAGTGCACATATCCTGTTAGGGTAATCCCTAAGTATTATTTATGCTTTTATAACTATCATTTTAGAAACTAATTTTCTACTTCTTTCTGGTAGATAACATTGACACTTGTTCATCCTGACTTTACTGAGCAATTTTGCTAGACTTATTTTAATAGTTTTCCTGTGGAATATTTTCGTGTATGCCACCTAGACAACTGTGCTGTCTGTGACTAATCACAAGTATATTTATTTTCCATTCCTTGTGCTTTGGTAGTTCAAAGCCAAGGACCTAAACTACCATGTCAAATAGAAATGATGCTGGAGGGTACTTTGTCATGTTTCTGATCTTAGTAGGTAAGGATTCAATAATTTACCTTTAAGTATGATGATTGCTGTAGGTATTTTGCAGACCCTCAAGTTCAAACTAATGTAAGATTCTTCTATATCTAGTTGGATAAAGTTTTTATAATGATTTTTTTCAAGTGCTTTTCTGGCACTTGTTGAGAAGATCTTTTTTTTCCTTCTAGTGTGGCCAATTGTTTTCTTTTTCTTTTTCTTTCTTTTCCTGTTTGGTTTTTCTAACGTGGGAACAACAGTGCATTCCTGGAATAAATTCAAATGATTGTGATATGTTGCTTTTTACATATTTATGTATTCTATTAAATCAATTTTACAACTATATTCATGATAGATATTAGTCCGTAATTTACTTTTTTTGCAATGTTCTTTTCATATTTTAATAAAATATTTGGGCTGGTCTCATTAAATAAGAAGGGAAAGGGGCCCAGAATGTGGAGTTTACTTTTTTTGGGTTTCATGTTTCTCTAGCAACTTGATTCCTTGAGTTCTGGCTGCCTGGTAGCTCTCTGATTATCTTCAACCTGACGCTTTCTGTATTTTATTCATCTTTTTAAGATTTTCTTGGTGAGGGGCTCATTTTGCTGCAGGCTGACCCATCTTAGTTGGAGGTGGAAGCCTCTCCCTCATTTTTAACCCCATTTCTAACTCTTGTTATTTCTCACAGAGGACTGATAGATCAAGAATTTTTTGGCTGTGTGTTACAAGTATTCATTAGAGAGTTTTAGACTGCTGTCTGTGCTCACCTGCTCATGGTTGAATGGTTTAGGAATGAAGAAGAACACTTACTGAGACAAATGCTTCTGTCAACTTGACAATGCTCTTTTCAAACTGGGTACCTATCAAAGCAAGTTCTGCATGGATCATTACCCGTTGGCTGCCCTATCCTCATCTTTTAAGATTTGTTTTAGATGATGCTAGTCTGCAGAGGTTTCTGTTTTCTGGTACATACAAGCTTTAGTTGCTTTAGAAAAGTTAAGAATCATGTTCTTCTTGGTTTCACTGGTAAATAATGGTTATTTTAATGTTGATAGACTCTTTTATATACATGCCCTGGAAGGATTTCATTAGGTAAAATCTGGATGGATGTTAAGTCAGGCAGTGAGAGACGCACACGCACGATAATTCTAAAATGTGAAATAGAAATTTAAAAAAAATTTAAGCTTTTTTCAGTTACCGTTTATACTTGATATTATTCTGGCTGAGATATTGTGTTATCTATAGGTTTTCTTTGTCTATGTTCTTCCTTAGGGTCCTGTGAACTTCTGTTTATGATAATGTGAGTGACTGGACTGTGTTAATTTGTGGAAGTGTTTTTCTCAATGTGTGAATTTAAACGTGTGCAGTTTATAAAACTTCTCTTATTTACTTGAATACCTCAATTGCAAGCCAAATCTAAGTTTTTGCATAGTATTTGGTGCATATTTTATGCAGATTAACTGCACCATTTATGTCAAAAGTTACATTCCAAATTTAAGAGTCCTGAATTGATATCTGCACTGGCCCTCTGCTCAAGTCCAGACCAATATTCCTTATGAAGCAGTTCAATGGCACATATTTATATCCTGGTCTTGGCCTGCCCTGGGAGAATGGCATCAGAATTATGACTCTGTTACTTAATCTGTAAAATGCAGCAGCTGGACTACAATTGTTTCTCAAGGTGTGTCTTTAAAAAAAATTTTTCAACTACAGTTTATATTCAATACTATTATGCATCTGTTTCAGATGTACAGCGAAGTGGCCAGAAAACCATGTACTATGCAGAGTGGTGCCCCCGCTGCCCCAAGCACCCAGGTGCCCCCATATCCAGTTATCTTGCCATTATTGACTACATTCCTCATGCTGTAATCCACATCTCTGTGGCTATTTTGCAAATGTAAGGTGTTTAAAAACCATCTTTGCAACCATGCTTCTGGGGTCAAGAAAGTTATAAAAGGCTGCAAAGTCCCTTGGTGTTTTTAAACTACAACTATTTTACAACTATGGGGCTCTGAGAAGTCTAGGGGGGGCTAAATGACAAAAACAACAATAATAACAACAACAAACAATAGACAATGCAGTTTGCATTCCCCGAACTCTTGGACTACAGTCCCTGCTCCAAGAAATCCATTTACATTGAGTGGACCACTTGAAGGATACTCGATTCATGAGTGTAATGTCTTCTCCAGCTCTAACATGTTATGTATATCCCTAGAAAGACCTGGATTTAATGAAATGCAACAATGGCGCATATTTCAGGAGGTTCAGCTCCTTTGGATGAGACTGTGCAAACAGTGGGAAACCCTGGAATGTTCAGAGTGCACGGTGAGTATAGGGAGGCTAATGAGCCTTCTCTTGTTTTATTTATAAACACCATCAACAGCATCTTCTTTGACTATCAGGAAGGCTGCATTGATTTATGTATAATCTGCCCTTTCCAATTTTATTTTGATTCCTTGATTTGACGAAGGTGTTGGCATGGCAAGTTTTGTGATATATTGTATTGTCACTCTATTTTAAGTTTTTGTAGGGCGCAGTGTCTCCATTTTTCATTTCTTAACTCTTCTCCTTTGAGCTTTCTCTAAATGCTTTGCTGGGGCCTCAGAAATTAAAATGTCACTTTTACTCCTATTATTCTGATTCTAGTTTGGTGTACTTTCTCAATTCACATTTATGTAACACAAGAGTTTAAAAAAAACTGAGATCTTAATTTATTCTGTAGTTAAAGTCCTTCTCTCCTTAAGTCTACTCAAATGGATTTTGGCAGAAAAGCATCAGCTTTTATTTACTTATTTTTTAAAATATGTAATCTTTATTATATTTTTTTCATTACCATTTAATCCCCTTAGACCCCCTCTCCCGTAGCAATCACTACCCTTTGTCCATGTCCATGAGTCCTTTTTCTTTTTTGCTCAGTTCCTCCACTCCCTAACCTCCCCCCGCCACTAGCTAGCATCTATTCTCCATCTATAAGCCAGTCTCTGTTTTGTAAAGCATCAGCTTTTAAAGTCACTGATGTGGCTTTTAAGAAATGGGGCTGCTGCAATTGATGTCTCCGCCCCCAAATACCCAATCACTCAGAACATGGTAGAGAGATGAGAGGAGGCATGAGTGTCCAGATACAGGGTTAGGAGCTGAATTGTGTACCCCTAAATTTATGTATGGTACTGAAGTTTTAGCCTCCAGGACCTCAGAATGTGACTGTATTTGGAGATAATGGTCTTTAAATGGATCATTAAGCCAACTGAGGTCATTAGACTGGGTCCTAATCTGAGAGAAATAACTGGTGTCCTTATAAGAAGAAGGTAGTGGGAAACAGGCACACACAGAAGGAAGACCCTATGAAGAAACAGGAGAAGAAACAGAAGCCACAGAGAGAGGCCTCAGAAGAAACCAATCTGCCAATACCTAGATCTTGGGCCTCCAGTCTCCAGACTTGTGGTAAAACAAGTTTCTGTTTTTTAGGCTACCCTGTCTATGGTATTTGTTATGGTACTCCAAGAAAATGAAAACACAGAGATGTCCCCAGAAGCAGAGTCCCACCAACTTCCCACTAACAGGTGAGACATCGCCCTATAACTATGATCCTTTTTGCCAGGGGAACATTCAGCTGGCTTCTCAATTCTTATGTTGATAGGATAATGTTTGCAGCATCTTTAGTATGATTTCTAGAAGAATGATAAGTGAA
This sequence comes from Macrotus californicus, assembly GCA_007922815.1. NCBI lineage: Eukaryota > Metazoa > Chordata > Mammalia > Chiroptera > Phyllostomidae > Macrotus > Macrotus californicus. The sequence goes on along the minus strand of VMDR010016044.1, from coordinate 14,002 downwards.
TAAGCATCTTTACAAAGAAATAGGATCCAGCCTTGGATGGTGTGGCTCAGTGGTAGAGTGCTGGCCTGCGAATCAAAGGGTTGCTGGTTTGATTCCCAGTCAGGGCACATGCCTGGGTTGCGGGCAAGGTCCCCAGTAGGGGGCACTGTGTCAAAAAAAGGTAGCCACACATTGATGTTTCTCTCCCTCTCTTTCTCCCTTCCTTCCCCTCTCTAAAAAAATAAATGAAGTAAATCTTAAAACAAAGAAGTAGCATCCAAATAAACTGGTTTTTATTTTCACAGAAGCCATCCATGTCCACGGGAACAGTTCTTCTCATCACCTTTCTGACAAAGGAATAGCATAGAGACAAAATTGAAAAAATACTTCACTGTGTGAAGTAGCTTCGATTCAGCCACAGAGCTAAACTCTCACCTCAGCACTAAGATGAAACTGACTGTGAATGATTACAAATGAAAATCTGTCATTGCTGCAACAAAAGACAAGAACAGGCACCACTGAAACCTGTATAGTTTTATTAACAAATGTCACCCCGATACATTCAATAATAATTAAAAATTTTTAATAAACCACAAAGCATAAGACTGAAAATGTAAAAAACAAACGAACCAGATAGTTCTTAGTATTACTGTGTTCTAGCAAGTCGCTTATATACTTGGGCTCTCGAATGCTTTTCTGTGCCTTGTTGAATTTGTTGCTTTTCTGGACTCTATAGGAGGTAAAATTACTTTAAAAAGATAAACTCTGGGCTATTCAATGACAAACTCCTGCTCATGCTTTTGCCTTTTCTTCTAGACCCATTGAATTTGCTCAGCAGATTAAAAAAGTTACTGTTCTTTTTCCTTTTGACTAAACTTATTTAGTCTCTTATTTAAATTAACTTCACTTACATCTTTGTTTCAAAATTTAATTTGAACTTATCTTAAACCTTTAATTAAACACAGAAATCTTTGTCTTCCTTGATTGAATGTTGCAAAGTATTTGTCTTTACATATAGGAATTATGTATGTAAATGTAGTTTTATCTAGAGCTTAGTCATTGGCTCTGTCCTTACTTTTATTCCTGTATCTATTTATCCAGGAGTAAAGAAAATGCAAAAATAATGTGATATCAGAACTACACAGGAAAACGAAGTGCATATTTACAAGTGATAGTGTCTTATAGAACTGCTAGAGTTGGGCGAAAATTCTGCCTCTGAATCTTTTAGCAAGCCCAGTAAAAGAAGCTCTTTTGTTTGCAAAGAGAATATTGTAAGTAAAAAAAAAAATTACAAAAACAAAAACAAAAATTAACTGTATAATCTTGGATGAATTAGGAAATTACTTTATGCCTCAGTTTCCTCACAAGTTGACTGGGAATGATAGAAGTAACTTCTTTATAATATGAGTGGGGACCAAAAACCTCACTGGAATTTGTTTATAAAAATTGTGTATTCTACCCTGGCTGGTGTGGCTCAGTGGATTGAGTGGTGGCTTGAGAACCAAAGGGTCGCCAGTTCAATTCCCAGTCAGGGCACATGTGTGAATTGCGGGCCAGGTCCCTAGTGGAGGGCGCAGGAGAGGCAGCCACACATTGATGTTTCTCTCCCTCTCTTTCTCCCTCCCTTCTCCTCTCTAAAAATAAATAAATAAAATCTTTTAAAAAAATTCACTGAAACCGAACACAACCTCTTACAACGCCAGCTGGTACACTTATACAGATGGGTTCCTAGAATACTCACCTAGCAGGGGAAGCCTGTACTACAAGGGGCCTGCCCTCCAGAATATAATTCTGGTTTTTTTTGGTCCCCCTTCATAAGTATGTTATGAGGATTAAATCAATTGTGCCAGTATTAGGAAAGCATTTAGAACAGTGGCTGGCACTAAGTAAGCACTATTTAATTGTTTTCAAAATAAAATAAATAAAATAAATGCTAAGGCGATATCTCAAGGAGTGCAAAGTTTCACCCAGTACCTAATTTTAAAGGATAGCTCTCACTGGGAGTTTCACTTTATCAATAGGACAGTGAGGGGCAAGGTAAATGTTCACTTATGACTTCTCTATTGCAAACGCATTTGTGGGATTCATAGAATCTTTTCTTGACTCATCCCTCAAAAAGCACTGAGGACAGAACATTGAACTCAGGGAAAGCAATTTTGCAGCGGGCCAAGATAATGTTCTGAACACGAAGTGTTCTGATCATCAGGTTTTAGTTCTAGATTATAGAGAAATGGATGGGCTCATTTCCTTCAAACAACCCTTTACAAATATCACTTCTCTTATCTGGACATTTTATAAGTTGTGCAGTGGGAGCACGGGGTTACAGTCTCTGCTAGGGCTTCATGTGAACATACCGCATCCTGTGGATAAAGCCTGGGATTCAGTGTGGCATTTGCTGGTGAATAGCAGACACACCTGCTTTCATATTGCTGGCTACGCCACTGGCTGGCTGTGACCTTGGGCAAGTTACTTCATGTCTTTGCCTTCCCGGTTTCGCATCTGAACCTCTGCATTCTCAAAATAGTACTTGGAGAATGAAGGAGATGTTGCAAGGGTAGCGTTAACACCATGAGTGATTCTATAGTCAGGAGGGATGACAAGTGGGGACTCTTGACTTTAAAAAAAAATTAAAACCAAATATATTTATTGATTTTAGTTAGAGATGAAGGAAGAGAAGGAGAGAAACATCGATATGAGAGGGAAACATTGATTGGCTGCTTCCGACATGTACCCCAACCTGGGACCAAACCCACTACCTAGGTATGTGCCCTGACGGGGAATGAAACCCCTCAACCTTTCGGTGTCCGGGATGAAGCTCCAACCAACGGAGCCACACTGGCCAGGGCAGAACTCTGACTTTTGCTAGTATGACTGTGTGGAGTCTCAGGCTCCTCATTTGCAGTGGGCCTAGTGATAGTATCTTTCTTATAAGGTTGTTGCAGGGATTAAATACAAGGATTAAAATACACGTTAAGTGTTTAATAAAGCTTACCTGTTGTTATGCCTTATTCAATATTCAATTAAATACTGCAACAATGTATTTTAATCCAATTAACACGGTAAAAATGGCATACTTTGGGGACAGATTTTTAGAAAAGATTTTCAGCACTGTTGTCACACAGTGCAAGTTATTCATGTAAACTTTTATTATTATAGAAGCCGCACTTGTGCATTGTGCAGTATTAGAAAGTGCCATACAAGCCAAAATACAAAATAAAAACATACATTTCCTATTGCGGGGAACAGTTTGTAAAGGATATGATTGTGTAATCATTATGCTGTACACCTGAAACTAATATGAAATAATATTGAATGGAAACTGTAATTGAAAAATAAAATTATGAAAACAACAAAAAAGCCCCATACATTCCCTTGGTACAGAGATTACCACAGTAACACCCTAGAGGGTATCCATTTACAGTTTTTTCTGTGAATATATGTGAGCAATAATACTTGTATGTGCTATTTCTTTTGGGAGCAGTTTTAGGTTCTTGGAAAACTTGAGAGGAAGATACAGAGATTTCTCTTATACCCCCTCTCCCAACACATGCATAGCCTCCCCCACTATCTACATCCCCCCCACACCAGAGTGTATATACTTGTTACAATTCATAAACCTACACTGACACATCATTATCATTCAAAGTCCATAGATGACATTACTGTTCTTTCTTGGTGTTGCACATGGTGTGGGTTTGGACAAATGTATATTGACATGTATCCACCATGATAGTATCATACAGAGTATTTTCACTGCCCTAAAAATCCTCTGTGATATATTTTTCACAGTACAAGATTATACTGTACATGTTGTCTCATCACTGCTTTTTCCGGTTGAATATTTTAGCCTTTACAGATCAATAAATTTTATCTCACTTAATACCTGAAACACTATACATTATTTCCAAGTGTCCCAGTTATGTTTTTTGTAGCCAGTTTGTCCAAATCAGTATCTAATCCAGAACCACACGGGTGCTTGTGTTTCAATAATTTTTTATTGGTGTTTTGATCAATTCTATTTTGTTCTAATTTATATGCAGTAAAATGCAAAGACCTCAAGTGTATAGTTCTGTGAGCTTTCACATATGTATAAAGAAGATATAGAATATGTCGTCTCCTCTAAAGTTTCTGTGCACCCCATTTCAGTCCAGTGCTCCCTCAGACACAGTCGCTCGTCCACCTGTTACCATTATAAGTTAGCTATGACTGTTTTTGGACTTTATATAAATGTAGTGATTTAGCATTTTCTCCTAGGAGTCTGGCTTCTGTCACTAAGCCTACTGTTTCTGAAGTTCATCCATGTTGTGCATATTATTAGTTCATTCTTTTTATTGCTAGTAAAAATGCATTGTGTCAATATACCATGTTTGTGTATCCAGTATCTTCTTGTGGTGAGTTTAATAATGGTCCCCATACTCTGTGACACTCCTACCACTGAGAAGTGAGGTCTGTGCCCCCATCCTTGACTCCCGCTTCAGTGGATGCTTTGACAACAGAAACTGGCAGCTTCTACTTCCTGTCTCTTGGGAAACATACTCTTAGAACATAGCCACCATGCTGTGAGGAAGCCCATGCAGCACTGTGGAGAGGCCCCCGGGACGAGGCCCAGGCAGGAAGGGACTGCAGCCACCAGCAGTATTCAATTATTTAAAAATTTTTTTCCCCAGTTTGATGATTTGAATTCTATTTATTTTTAAGTATACAGATCCCTCATAAAACCCCTCATCTCCTCACCCATTCAATTTCTTTTTCTTTCAATTACGTAACATATTTAGAACAATTATTTTAAAGTGTTTGCAGATTTCAGTATCAGAGTCACTAGTAGGTCTGCCTATATTGAATTTTTGAATATTGATTATGGGTCAATTTATCTGCTTCTTTACATAAATTTTTATTGCATACCAGTCATTAAAAAGTGGTGGAAAGTGAAATATGACACTTTTTCTTTCTTCTTTTTTTTTCCTTAGAGGGTACAGGAACTTTCTTCTACCAGGCAGCCAATGCAGGGTCTGTACTTTTAGATTCCACTTACTTTGATTTGGGTTAGGGCTGAGCAGCTGCAGTTATTTGGGTTTGTCTGATTTCAAATATGATTTAGGAGATCTTACTCTGTCTTTCAGCTAAACCCCCACTTTCTTTTTAAAAATTTATTTATTTTTATTTAAATATTTTATTTATTTATTTTTAGGGAGAGGGGTAGGGAGGGTGAGAGAGAGGGACAGAAACATCACTGTGTGATTGCATCTCATGCACCCCCTACTTGGGACCTGGCCCCCAACCCAGCATTTGCCCTGACTGGGAATCGAACTGGTGGCCCTTTGGTTCACAGGCTGGCACTCAATTCACTGAGCCATGCCAGCCAGGGAAACCTCCACTTTCTTTACTACTGTTGCTACAACAGAGGGACAGATGAATTCCTTTGATTTCAACTTGAAAGGGTTTCATTTCAGTCAGTTGTGATTCACTTATGGATTCAAATTTTGAGGGCCCTGGGATCTGAGCACCACAAAATAGCCAAAGTCTCTTCTGTCTTTTAGCTTCTGTCCTCATAACTATTTCTTCCACTTTATCTGAAAAATTCCTAGAAAGTGGAGGGGTGGAGTTATGTTGGCCTGAACAATTGTTTTTGTATTTGAGCTGTTACAGATTCTACTTTCTTTCCTGGCTCTCACTGTTAAATCCTGGCTGGTTTCTCCTCATCTCCCTCTTCCGTCTATGGCAAGTTTTACCTTCCTCATATCCACACAGATTGGAATTTGCTGCTAACTGTGAATGGAAGCATCTGCAGCTCTTTGCTGGTTCCTCTCTTTGGAATACAGCTCATTAAGGCTTCTTTGCATCCTCTGCTCTTTGATAGCTGTATAGAAAAGCGTTTTTTTCCCTAGTTGTTACCATGGGGAATGATGGTCATTTGCACCATCCTACATCCTAATCAGAAACAGAACTCCCCCAACAACTTTAAAGCATTTATTCTTTTCTGGTCATAAACTTTGGGATCAGTTCTGTGATTTCTAAGGTTAGTGTCATAGGATTCCTTTAAATATTAAGCAGACAGTAGAAGGGTATTGGATATGCAATTGGAATTTCTGAACCACCAAATCTACCACTTATTAGTTTTGTGATTCTCTGCATATTTTTCACAAGGGAGAATATGATTGACAGTGAGATATCAACAGACACAGGCAAAGGACATAAATCCCTTTAATGTAAGAAAAGGATGAAGCATTTAACTGCATGGTGATGTCTAAGGCAAGCTGGACACTCGGCAGTTCTTCCTTTTGGAGGGGCAATTTCATGGCAAAGAAGTCCTCGTTAGGCAGGTTTTTCAGGAAGCTCAACCTGAGTCCAAGAAGAAGACCATTCTGTCCCTATGGCCTTTATGTTCCTGTGACTATGAAGAGAAGCACCTGTCATTCTACGTCTGTGTTATGTGCTCACCTGCTGTTCTGGGGAATCCAGGCAAAGAAAGTTATCCTGTTGTTGTCCTGGGATGTTATGTCCAACTTTTGTCCCTTTGGTCCCCTTTAGTCTTAGCACAGTTCTGGGAACCTACCCTGGTGTGTAGAGAATCAGAGATTGCTTCTATCACTCCTGGGATACGATGATCCCATGTAGAAAAGGGCTTAAGGCCTTTCTTAAGTCCCGTCTTGACAAACAAGTAAGACATTTACAATCAGCATCTAATTGCATATATTAAATATATACAGATTTTTGTGTATTAATACACCACATGAAACTGCAAAAACTCTATCAGTATAAAGTTTCTCACAAGTAAAGTGGACTTAATAATAATAATAATGCTTAACTCATTGCTAGTGATAGTAAAGATAACAGGTGTGAATTTCTTGGAAAAATGTAGAGTACAAATCATATTGAGATGTAAGGAGATTTCATAGAATTTTTGGATTTGGATGTGACACAATCATCACGTTACCCATTTGCAAATGCTATTATGTAAACAAAGGTTTTAGATAATTGTATTAGTAGATTTGGCTATTTTAGGTTCTTAGATATAGGGGGCAGTTCTATGTTCATGAGAAGACACAGGGTGTAAGGGAGGTAGGAACAGCTGTGAAGAGAGGAAGGGGAAACATTTGATCTGGTCCAGATTTGGCCAAGGTTTTTGGTAAGGTCTTTTACTTTATATTTTAAGTAGTTGGAAACTAGTGAACAATTTTAAGATAGGAGTTTTATATTCTGTAGCTTTTTGTTCCTAAGACACACGTACTCTTCTCAGTTGTCATCTTCTCCCTCATCTATTCTTTCTGCATCTTTCAGCAAAAGCATTTTCAAGTTATATTAACTATGTTTAAATTATATTTAATATTAAAAATGTTTGATATTGCTATTTCTTGAGATTTGTACATTTAGTCATATATGATACAGCTCTAAAAGTCATCATTTTGTAAAGTTGCATTGAGATGCATTTATTTTGAAAGATGTACAAATGGCCAACACGTATATGAAAAGGTCTCAACATCACTCATTGTCAGGGAAATGCAAATCAAAATCACAGTGAGATATATTACCTCACACTCATCAGGATGGCTATTTAAAAGAAAACACCCAAATGCAGACAACTGTAAATGAACAACAATAAAGTAATTAAAAAATAAATAAATAAAAGAAAACACCCAAAAACGAAAGATAAGAATTGAGAGCATATGAAAGAAAGGGAACCTTTGTGCACTGCTGGTGGGAATGTAATTTGGTACAGCCACTGTGAAAAGTCATAGGCAGTTCCTCCAAAAATTAAAATAGTATTACCATATGATCCAGCAATTCCATTTTGGGTATATATCCAAAGGAAATTAAATCACTATCTTGAATAGATATCTATAACCCCCATGTTCATTATTCATAGTAGCCAAGACATGGAAGCAACCTAAATGTCCATCAACAGATGGATGAATAAAGAAAATGTAATACATATGAAGGTGTGTCCAGAAGGTACCCATCCATGTAATGTGAAAAACAGGATATTTATCGAAGAATATACAAGAAACATTGTACATAGGACAATGATGCCTCAGTCCCCTTCAAAGTAGGCACCTTGGGACCTCACACAGTTCTCCCAATCGCTATCAGTTGTCCTGTCTTTCCTGAATCTCATTGACCATCTGAAATTTCTTCCCTTTCAAAGGTGATTTTAGTTTTGGGAAAAGCCACAAGTTGAAGGGCACCAAATCTGGGCTGTAGGGAGGCTGAGTCACCTGAGTGATTTGATGTTTCACCAAAACACTCTGCACAAGACGTGATGCATGAGTGGGTACATTGTCATGATGGAACTGCCAGTCACCAATTGCCTATAGCTGTGGCCTTCCTGAATCATCCAAATACTTTCCTCGGAGGAATGTTCAAGCTTAATGCAAAATTTGATGAAGGTTCGTTGCTCTACTTGCTCAGACATTTTAAATGTGATGACCACATAGTACACATACTCAACGGTGTCTCCCACCCCCACTGACTAGTACAGTGAGTTGTCATTTTTCATGCATGTGCATTCCAGTCCGCTCTCCTTGGCTGCCAGGTTACATTGATGTTATGCAAACCGTTCTCTCTATATTAACAATGGCTGGACTTTTTATATACAGATGTTTTATATGTATATGAATATTACATATGACTATTACTCAGCCTTAAAAAGAAGACCCTGTTAATTGTGATTATGCCGATATGGATGAAACTGGAGAACACTATACTAAATGAAATAAGCTAGACACAGACGGATAAATACTACATGTTACCACTTACATGAGGAACATAAATCATGGCGGCAGTGAGTGGAATGGTGATTGCCAGGGACTGGGGGGAAACAAAGAGATATTAGTTAAAGAGAACAAAATTTCCATTATACAAGATGAGTAAGTCCTAGCGATCTACTGTACAGCACAGTGCCTATAGTTAACAATTCTGTTAAAATTTTAACAGAACTTAAAATTTAACTTAAAATTTTACTAACAGGGTATACCTTAAGTGTTATCACACACACAAAAATAATAAATAAGGAGGGTGCAAGAAAACTTTCAGAAGTGATGGATATATTTATGGCATAGATTGTGGTGATGGTTTCATGGATGTATACTTATCTCCAGACTCATCATATTGGATACATTAAATATGTATAGCTTTTGGTATGTCAATCAGATCGCAATAAATTGGTTAAAAATGCATTTACTTTGCAATCTACTTTGTAGCATTACCATGACAACCACCTGTGGAAGTATTTCAAGAGCTCCAGTTTCTAATAAATTAAACACTGAAGTGTGTACTGAGATAAATTCAGGTATTGGAAACAGTATTTTGATGAACAGTATTCGCATATAGGGATACATGCTTATATAGAGTGGCCATTGTTAGATGTGGTCAGTTTTTAGGTTAGACCCTCTCTTCCAGGAGGTTACAGTCTGTCAGAGACTTGTGTGAAACGTAACCAGTGTGAATCATAAGGAGTCAGGCTCTGTTAAATTTTGTTGCACACAGAACCCAGGGTAGCTTCATTCTTTTGCAAATATATTTTAAAGCCAAAATTGTACAGGGCAAAATTTAATGGGCAAGAGAGACTTTATTCAAAATTGTTGCAATAGGATAGAGAGGTCAAAACTAAAGTCTGAAATTAAGTCTGCAGAAACCAAGGGTGGGAGAGTTTTTAATAGCTGGAGTATGGAGGGCTCATAGGCCATCTGTTTGCTAATTGGCCTTATCCAAAGGAAAAGTAAATTTTCTCCTAGTTCCATGACAGAGGGTGGTTTTATAAGTCGAAGCCTAGTGTCCATGGAAGTTAGCTTTCTACCTTCCCAGAAACACGGGGAGACAGGGGTGTTTTCTCCCTTGATGTTAACATTTCAAAGAGATGGCTCCCAGCTCGCTGATGAAGACCTTCCTGGGTTATGATCCTCCCCCCTCAACAAGAGACCTTTAACAGGATCTACATATCAAAGGGGTAGAGAAAGAATTTATCAATTTTCTAAAGAATATCCTCTGTGGAAGGGGAGGTCAGGGCCTAGGGTCAGGAACAAACCTCTCTGAAGTTTAATCATGCTGAGATGAACCTTAAGGCCCTCTGGGTCATTTGCATGCTGGAAAGTTTTATGTAAACCGTATTGTGGTCACATTTTATGTTAATTCAACAATAAGATGATAACAAAATGGCACTTGATAGAACTTTACAGTTTGCAAAGCATTTTCTCACGTCATTTCTTTTTATTTTCAGTCACCCTATGAATAGTATATAATTATCCTTAATAAGAAACTTGATTCTTAGAAATGTTGAGTGAATCATGTTACCAGAATCGTGTAGCTGGTGAGTGGTACAGGAGGTGTTTCAAGGCATCTGACTCTTATGCCCTTTCTAAGATGTACTTCTTATTAAAGGGGACTCTGATAAATTCTTCAGAAAAACAAAGAAAAACAATTGTCTGCAACATATTTTTTTTTTATTCAAGATTCCTGTGTTTTGTTTCTTTACAATTTATTAATATTGAATAGTGGACAAGCAAAATAGATAACTTTGGAAGATAAATGGAGGGGCAAGTCAATTCCCCATTAGAAATGATTTTAATGAATCTATAAAAGCATTATGTAGAAAAGATAACTCACAAAATCCAATTTTTGCTTGCTATAAATATCCAAAATCTCAATGATTTCTTTGTATGCTCATTAAACATATTTCCTGGTGTTTTTAAAATTTCTTGCTCAAAACCTCCTATGCAAAATGCTCTAAAGTTTTAGCACAAATAAAAGAAGACAGGGACTTTCAGTTCATGTGTGAGTTTTAATTTCATGAGCTATTTAACAGCTTCTAAATAGATTATCTCTGCAGCCAGAGTGAAATACAAAGGTTTTTCTTTGCCATGGTTTCAACTTAATTTGAAAATGATTTGGATGACAAAGAGAAGGACTTGACTAAACACTACGGTCCAGATCCTCTTGACATGTTTGCGCCAGTTGTCAGAGGGCCTCCCTGTTCGCCAGCAGAGTCAGGTCACCTCCTATGCAGCACTGTGATGGTCTGCATGTGTAGGGCATGTTCTCACTTGAGATTTTCTACCAATCCCTATGCCTCCTCCTCTTCATTCTTCTGTTTTGAAAATCTATTGCAGTTTTGATTTCCTGCCATGGGAATGGCTTATCTTTTATGACTGTGCAGATGAGTGCTTTTGTTTGGAGAAATGACAACATTCCTGTCTGCCTCCAGATAATAGCTTAGAAGTGCTATTCATCGAGTTTCGTAACAATGTCAATAGTTCAGGACACCTTGTCATCTATTTTTCAGGGTCTGACAGTGTGTTTAATTCCTGCAATATAGGCTGTAATGTTATTGAGGCAAACAGCTCAGCAAAGTTTTACAACTGGGTACAGAAGAAGGTGGCAGCTATAATCACAAAGGTTGGTTAAAAGAGAGGTTGGGGCAGGTGCAGGGTATATAGTGCCATAGTCTGATAACATTATGATGGTAAAAATGTGGAGCTAGAAGTTATCATCTAGCGACTCTATTGCAGTGGTTCTCAACTGGGGCCATTGCTCTCCCTCTCGCCAGGACATTTGACAATGTCTTGAGACATTTTGATTATCACAACTGGAGGGGGCATGTTGACATTTAGCTGGTAGAGGCCAAAAAACATCCCCTCCACGCACAAGAAAACCCCCCAAGCAGATATTTATCTAGTCCAAAATGTTGGTGCCAAGGTTGAGAAACCTTGAATATCAGCTTTAATATTACTATTTTGTTACACTACTATGAACAGTACTTTTCAGTATCTGATATTTTTATTTATTTATTTATTTATTTATTTATTTATTTATTTATTTATTTATTTATTTATCCTTGTGTGTTTCTCCACTTTGCCTGTGTTGGTCACCTCCGTCTCTTTATTACATTGATCGATGCTCAATACATTTTCTTTACCAGGTAAATTAAGTTATTCATTAAGATTTTTTCTCGGAGGTTTTATCTAATTGTATGTTTGAAACAAATTCCTTTGTTTATTTCGCCTTACTGTCTGTGCTGGTTTCTACGCGTTCGATAAAAGAGCCACCTATCCCATTCTCGAAGGAGCGGCCTGGTGCAGGAGATGAACTTGATTGTTTAACCCTGCCCTAGTTCTTGGTTGCCTCTCAAACCTCTGTGATTGTACGAGGCCTATTTTATCTTTAATGTCTCCCAGTAGTTGAGGGCGTGCCAAGCCCTGTCAGGGTCCCAAAGGCAGGGATCTCGGTCGGCACCTAGGTTCAGGGCGATTGGAAGCCAGAGCCTCAGGCAGCAGTTCCTAAAGCACACAAACATATGCAGTCCTATGGAACTGCGAACGTAAGCCCCACTGGCAGCCAGAGCCAGGTGACACAGAGGTGGACCGTGGCGGCGGCCGCAAAACCCCAACAACATAGTTAACACGCGGACACAGGCACAAATCCCGGGCAGGAGATGTCAAACCAGCCACTAGGCGTACATCTGGGGCACCACGCGTAAGGCCACACACCAGGGGTAAAAACAGCACCCGACGTAAATTCGGGGCACCTGACGTAAAGCCGAGGCACCTGACGTAAAGCCGAGGCACCTGACGTAAGGCCCAGACGTAAAGCCTGGGCCCGACGTGCTCTAGAACGCCGCTCCTGGTGACGCAGGCGCTGCGCAGAGAGCGCGAGGAGGCGCGCAGCCGGTCTCCGTGCGGCCGAGAACCCTGCCCGGGCCCCAGCGGGCTGTGCGATCGGGCGCCCGCCGCGCAGACCCACCTCGGACACGAGCCAAGGAGCCCCGTGCTCACGAAGCCCGGCGGCTCTGGGTCGCTTCCTCTCGGAGCGGTGAGTCCAAGAGCGCGCGAGGGCTGTGAGGTGGCTTTCTAATGGGCGGTCTTGGGGGGCCCAGAGAAGGGAGCCTCGTTGGTTTTCGAAGTTAGATGTAATGGGGGCGGGTTCTCGGGTGCAGCCGCTTAAAGGCTGGCGGTGGCCCACGTGGGTTTCCAAGTCCTCACACGTCGGGGAAGCCCTGGGCTCCGAGTTTCCTCCGAACTGTGGGTCGCTGCGCCTCGCCTCCTGGGGTGTACGGGGACATCGTGTCCCAGCCTCCCGTCCCCGCTTCACCTGAGGCGTCCGAGTGTCAGGCAGTTTTTAGGGCTCCCCCGCGCCCGACTGCCCGCAGAGGGAGTTGTTCCTTACGGGGCTGTAGCGTGGGTGTGCTCCGGGGCGGAGGTGGTTCTCCGCCGTTTTGGACTGGAGCCGCCTCAGTGACATTTCCTCGGGCATGATGTCGTCCACTGCTGCTGGGTCTTCTAACGGGAGAGGAAGCAGGCCAGAAGCAGGCCGAAAGATTAGAGCACCCCTTGGTAGCAATGAGTATCACGTTATTGGGGTCTGGATTTACAAGGCAGCTTCCCATCTTGCTGGTGTTTGGAATCACAGTGTTAAGCGGGGCAGTTTCATCATCCACTGGTTTGTTTGAGAACATAGCCGTCAAGAGAAAGAGGCAACCTCTCTTCTGCGTTCTTAATATTTCAGGAGACACTCATATTTCTTAAAAATGTTTTTTTATTAAAGTGTAGTTGACATACAACATTATATTTATTAGTTTTAGATGTACAGCATAGTGATTCACCATTTATATATCTTAGGATGTGATCCCCACGATAAGTCTGGTAGCCATCTGTCACGTACGAAGTTGTTATGGTGTTATTGACTAGGTTCTCCGTGCTGTACGTTACCCCAGTGACTTATTTTACAACCGGAAGTTTGTAGCTCCTAATCTCTTTCATCTTTTCCAACCCTCCCCTCCATTTCCCTGTCTTCGGGCAACCATCACTTTGCTCTTTTGTTTGTTTTGTTTTTTAAGAGCCACATGTAAATGAAATCATACAGAATTTGTCTTTGTCTGACTCATGTCACTTAGCCTAATACCCTCTAGGTTGAGAGACCCTCATATTTTTTTAGCAGTATTTTCCTGATAGCATTAAATTAGATGCCTAGTACAAAAAGGACTATACTCATTTCTCCAGTTTATTTCTCTGGGACATGTCATATTCTTTTAGTG
>VMDR010016043.1:0-21612 GCA_007922815.1 Macrotus californicus | reverse complement strand
CCAGGAAGTGTGTATGAAATACTAAAAACCGATTTGACAGCAAGTAGACATGTGGAAGACTAAGAACACCTGCATCAAGGAGTTAGGCATTGAATGGGAGATTTAAGAATCCACATAAATGGATCATATCAATTAGATAGGCTAAAGGGAATGAGGCTTTTAGCTTTACAAAAAATACTTGCCTGTTTTGATGAAACCCATTGTTTCATGAATGTGTAGATAAATTTATACTATGTAAGATTTTTACCTTAACAGAGAATTCTACATTTTACAAGATTGTGCTTTAAAGTGTAGATGTATTTCTTATTGCAGAGTATCTCACTCCACTGTAGTATAGTTTGCTTCTAATTAAATTGTATCAGAATGTATCACTTTGTGGAAAAATATTTACAGGCACTACTTTTTTGGTTTCATAAGAAAAAACTGTTGAGTAGATGCTATCATTATTTTATAGAAGAGAAAACAAAGGGACATGGGGTAACTTGCAGAATAAGAAGTGGTGGAACCAGGAATCGGCCTCTTACCTGTCGGTCTGCCAGACTCCAAGGATTATGTCCTTAATGGCATAGCCACACCCTCCAGGACAACAGTTGTCAAAGCTCTATCCATTAGACTTTTAGGAGTCCTGAAACTGTTTCAAAGTCATGAGGTTAAAACTGTTTTGATAATAATACAATGCATTATTTGCTTTTCTCATCGTATTGATGTTTGAACGGAGAGTACAAACAAATGGTGGGTAAGTTGCTGGCTCCTTAGCATGCAGATCCAGGCATTAGTACCAAACTGTACTAAGAGTAATTGTATTCTTCACTGCCATGCACTTGCCAGTTTTACTTGAGAATATCCTTGATGAAGTGGTAAAAATGCTTACTTTTATTTAATCTTGACCTTTGAGTCACAACTTTTTCATATTCTGTATGACTAAGTGAAGGCACACGCAAAGCACTAATGCTGTGTACCAGTGATCTTCAACCCTTTCACCTCATGGCACACATAAACTAATTTCTACATTCTGCAGCACACCAGAAAAATGTATTATATATTTTGCTGATCTGACACAGAAAATAGGTATAACTATGATTCATGCACATTGCATGGCTATTGTTGTGTTGGCTCTTGTCATTTTTTCACTTAACAATCTAAAGGAAAAGAGGTCAGTACCCCTGACCAAATGGTCAAGAATTGTACGTTTTAAAAATTCCTGCAGCATACCAGTTGCAAATCGCTGCCATTTACCAAAATGCCATGGTTGTCTCAAGGAAAAGCCTTTGTGCCACAGTTGGAATTGTGAGCTGAACTAGCCACTTCTTTCCCAGAACACCATTTTTTTACTTGAAGCAATGATTGACAAACTATGGTTCGTAGACTTGAGTACAGATGCTTCTCAACTTACGATGGGGTTATATTAAACCTACCGTGAGCTGAAAATATCGTAAGTTGAAAATGCCTTTAATATACCTAATCTTCCCAACACCATAGCTTAGCCTACCCTACCTTAAACACACTCAGAGCCCTCACTTTAGTCTACAGTTGGGCAATTAATGGTCTTGAGTTGCACCTCAAGGGTAACTATCTCGCTTCTTTTTGTCATCAGAAGCAGGAGATGTGTTGTAGATGTGATGGGATGCGAAAACACAAACACAATGTCTGAAAAAATGGCATCAGCACTGCACACTAGGGTGTCGGTTCCTCCTTTCCATCACACGGCTGACTGGCAGCTGTGCCTGGTTGCCGCTGCCCAGCCTTAGGAGAGAGTATCACACTGCGTGTCATTAGCCCAGGAAAAGATCAAAATTCAAAATTTGAAGTACTGTTTCTACAGGAAGTATATTGCTTTGTACCATCATCAAGCATGAAGTTGCAAAACCCTAAGTGGAACCATGTAAGTCAAGACCTTCTGTATTCAGAAGACATTGAGGCTCTCACTCCAAAGAGAAGTATTGACAAAAAAATTTTTCCCAATAATATTTGAGGTTTTGAGAAAAAAATAAGAATTTCGGAAAACTCAACTCTGCTACCATGAGCCTCACAGCTGACCACACTTGGTGGACAAGAAAGCAATTTCTTTGGTTTCCATTATTCTTAATCAGATACCAAATGTGTTCATTTGAATTTGCTCTGTCTTTCTCAAATCATTTATAAGTTAGACATTTACTTGTGCAGTATTGCCAGTGTTTACTGATGTTAACATGATACTAATGTGACCATTTTCTCGAGGACTTAATAAATCTTTATAAGTGATGCTCAGTGTTTCAGGAGTGTGATAAAAGTTGATTAAGTTGACTATGTACTTAATTGCCTAATATCTTTTTAGGGGAATGAACTCTTAGTAGAATCTCTGGACTTTACTAATGAGAATTTGGTAGATACGTTATTTCCTGGGACCTGTAACTGTCTCTAGTCAGGGGTGAATGTTGAATGCCCTTCTATTCTTAGACCTACTGATAGGGTTTGGTGATTGGATGCGAATGCTAACAATAGCTGAATGTATGTGTTTCTGAACCTCTCTCTGCAGGATGACGTAGCTTTGCCAAAGACTTAGAAGCTAAGCAGAAAATGAGCTTAACGTCCTGGTTTTTGGTGAGCAGTGGAGGCACTCGCCACAGGCTGCCGCGAGAAATGATTTTTGTTGGGAGAGATGATTGTGAGCTCATGTTGCAGGTAATTGAATCAGCTTTCTATGTGTGTCTACTCAAAATGTGGAACGAGCTACCAGTTTAATTAATTAGTTTTCTCCTCTTTGAATCATTTAAAAATAAGTTTTAAGACTTGGGGGTTATACAGGGTCTGGCACAAATAACACCCCTTTTTTATTACAAAATCATAAGCATGTACTTCTGTAACATAACAATGTCACACTCAAGCACACCATATGACATTTTAGGTCAAATGTTCAAATTAAAGCTATAAATTTTTACACCCATAGTATTAACTTACCAACTACCCTCAAGCAGGTGTTACTTCTGCCGGACCCCGTGTTTTGAAAAATGAGATTTCAAGAGCAGAGAAGTTTATTCTTAAGAAGTAAGAAGTTTCATATTAAGCAATTTTAAAATAAGACTTGTAAGCAATTCATAAAATTAGCTTAGTGTAAGTACAATTGAATTTTAATCATGGACACTCGAGTGCTACTGGTATCAGCTTCACGGCTGCTTTGGGAGGTGTTCTTTATGATACCTTCCAGGAGTCTGAGCGTGATTTAACAGGGTTGGCATTGACTGAATTTGGTTTCAAGGAGTTCGTTTTAAACGTAAGAGCCCTGGCCAGTGCTCAGCTGGTTGGAGCATCGTCCCATACGCCAAAAGATTGTGGGTTTGATTCCCAGTCAGGGCACACGCCTGGGTTGCAGGTTCCATCTTCGGTCAGGGTGCATACAGGAAGTGACCAATTGACGGTTCTCCCACCGATGCTTTTCTCTCTCCTCCCTCTCTCTAAAATCAATGAGCATGCCCTCAGGTGGGGATTAAAAAACAAATACTTTTAAGATAATTTTGAGTGAGATAATTAGTAGAAAAATGGACCTTTAGATTTTTGAGGATTAGATTTTTTAATAGGTCCTGGCAACCTAGAGTAAAATTTTATTCCCTTGTTTCTCCCGCCACCCCTTTTTGGTTAAACAATGTGAATAAGAACCTAGAGTAGAAATGTTTATTAGCACAGTGGTTCTCAACTGGAGGTTCCTGCCTCCCCAGGGACATTTAGCAGTGTCTGGAGACGTGTGATTATTACAACTGGTTAGTGGTTGGCAGTGGTTGCTACCGACATCCCACAAGCAGTGACCAAGGGGCCAGGGGCACCACTAAGCTTCCTACAATGGACAGCATCCTCCCTCCCACCACTACCAGATGCACACAACACAGACTGAGCTGGCCCAAAGTAGCGGTAGTGCTGAGCGTGAGAAACCCTGAATTTCCCCTCGGAGAATCAAATAGGCATGTGCTTATTACATTTTTACTTTAAAATCGAAGAACTTATTTTATAGTTTTGAGACAATAAAAGTAAAGCCACTGTGTAGCTTTATGAGTAGATGAGTAAGTTGCATGTACAGTGACACCTTAATTAAATAAATTCAGTGGGAGAGATAGAACAGTGCAGGGATCATCTGGGTTCCTCAGTGAGATGCAGCGGGGAGCATGGCAGCTGGGAAAAAGGCAGTAATGATTCTGTCTGGATGTAGGCCTGCTGGACTGGACCATGTCTTAGGTTCAGATGGGGGAACTTACTCATCACAGAGTGGAAGGGGTGCTTTCCATGTGTCATCCAAGAAATGTGGGAATGGCTGTTTGGGAGCTGGCAGGGTAAGGCTCTCCTTACATGGAGATAAGGAGAATTACAAATGGAAGCTGAGAGTCCAAGGAGACCAGCGTGGGTCCCCAGTATCAGACAGGAGAAAGCTATCCAGAGAAAGAACTCGGCAGAGGGTCCTTTGTGAGTATGCACTGAGTACCGATCAGCACACACACGTGAAGATCAGATTCACAGTTCCTGACACTGTCACAGCCGGGAGTGGTGCCTCTAACAGCTTGACTGGGGAACCTCACTGGTCACAGGGCACTGCTCTCTCCCGTCTCTGTAGTGGAATGTAATTCACCCTAGCCTGTCTCCCTTCCTCTCAGTTCTTCCATGGATTCCCACTGAGAATCCACATTTGGGTTTTTTTTTAAAGAGTTTATTTTATTTATTTTTAGACAGAGGGGAAGGGGGAGAGATAGAGAGAGAGAAACATCGATGTGTAATTGTCTCTCATGCCCCCTACTGGGGACCTGGCCGGCAACCCAGGCATCTGCCCTGAGCAGGAATCAAACTGCTGACCCTTTGGTTCACAGGCCGGTGCTCAGTCTACTGGGCCACACCAGCCAGGGCATAATCCATGTTTTAAGAGAGGATAATTTTATTCAAGAACATGGCACACTGTCTGTGTATTTTTTCTCTAAATCTGTGGTCTTTCTTGTACAATTTATGTTGTAGTTTTCGGTATTAAAAGAAGAAAATTCTCTAGGGTACTTTTTTTTTACAGCATACATACATAAAACATAAAATTACAATTTGCATGATTTCCATATAACAGTTTTCAGTTATAATAAAATATTCATACATTCAACAGAGCCAGCTGATTTAAATTCTCTCAAAAGTAGAATGTGTGAATTTGATAGGAAAGAATGTCTTGAAATTATGGCTGCTTTCCTCCGTGGGGACTGAGGCCAGGTTTGGTTGTATAGTAACACAGCTTACATGCGATGTCATATGCACTTCCACTTTGACATTTTCCTATCGTTATCTGCTAACCTGTTCATGTAATTAAAGTATCTAACCAAAAATCTTTGGATTTGTTACCTATTCAGGTATGTCCTTGCTTTTATGAACTTTAAAAAATGTCTTTCAGTCTCGCAGTGTGGATAAGCAGCACGCTGTGATCAATTATGATGCCTCTGCGGATGAGCATCTGGTGAAGGATTTGGGCAGCCTAAATGGGGTATGTTGAGCATTATTTATTTGATTATTGGTTTAAGGTTGTGTGAAGACTAATCAGATTACATTTCCTGTATTGTATTGTATTGTATTGTATTGTATTGTATTGTATTGTATTTCCTTTACTCTTTTTTTTGCATTTTACTTTTAAATACTTACCAGGTACATAGGACTTTGGGGACCACACAAGAGAATATGACACTATCCCATGTTCCCAAGAAACTGCCCAGGAAATAAATCCAAGAGCTCAGAAGTGTGTTGGTTATCACCTGTGATGCTTAAAAAAGTCTTCTTTAAGGAGAGGAGATGAAAACTTGACCCCACCCAATGACGTGAATTTGTATGTGGGGGAAACGGCCGAAAGCCATGGCAATGAGAGTACCAGAAGGCGTTCCCGGGGGGCAGAGAAGTGTGGGTTAACTTAGAAAATGAAGGTGGAGATATGATTTGGTGCTAGCGGGTGGAGCACTTCAGACCTTCTATTCTAGAGTAAAAAGAAGTGAAGCACACCCATGTACCTGCACAAATATGATCTAGATACCAGTGTTCATTGTTGCTGCTTTGGGTTCCTACTTGGAAGATTTTTTGTTATTGCATTGAGTTGCTTTTCCTAATTCTTCATTTTATCTTTCTACATCGGCAGAACATAGTAGTCACAGAATAAGAGAGAGCTGAAGTATTGAATAATTTATCTTATTTTTTTCTCAATTTTCTTATGGCTCTGCTAACATAAGCAAATACAGTATTGTTCATATTTGTGCTGTTGAATATCTTAACATGAATGTAACAGAAACTAAATGTATCCCAACTGCTTCTAACTGCTTCTGCTTCTCAAAACATACATTAAACATTATATGCAAAAACATATGCAGAAAACTGGCAAATCCAGTAAAAGATTTTTTTCTTGTTCTAAATTGGCCTGCTAGTGAAGGACTTTTGTGTTTATTCTTTGAGGTAGTTTTTGTAGAAATGTATTTCTGTTGGTTTTACCCAAGCCTCTGTTTCCCATGGCACGTAGAACTAAGTCTGCCTTCTCCAGGTTTGAACTGAAAGATCTCACATTTGGCAACATCCACATTTCCAGATTCAGGCTCCAGCATGATTCCCCTGCCGACCCTCCAAAACGGCAGTTCATGCTATGCCGTCTCCTCCAGAGAATTCGTGTGAGTGCCTCCAGCCTGGTACCTGTCCCATCTGCCTTGTCATTTATAAAATTCGTACTTATTTGTAAAAGTAAAGCCCAAATGCCACTTCTTCATGAAGGAAGCAAAGAAAAGGTATTTAGGAATGGCAACTAGCTGATGTTGTTCACACGCTGAATGGATTCAAGTCGAAGGAGATAGGCAGACTAGGTAGGAAGTGTTTAACATGAGACATGTAAGTAAGCAAACAGTTTTTCTTCCAGCTCCTGTTTGCAGAATTACTGTCTTCCTTCTCCACACGTCTGTGTTTTAGGTTGCTTGATTCTCAGCCCTGTGTTAAATCTTCGTTTGCACTCTGTTGTTCTGCTGCATTAGGGGCTCCTGAACAGTTCACGTGTCCTTCGCTTTTATAGTGACTAGCTCTGGGCTCTGCCTGGTGTGTGAACCCACGGAATCTTCTTTGGAAGGAACTGAGCTAATTTTCTATATGAAGAACTTTACAGAAGAAGCTTTGAACATACTTCCACATGTAGAATATTTTAATGTTACGTTCTGTTTGTAAGACCAGAGTGTTTGACCTTGACCACAGTGCCATTCAAAAGTGCCCTGACATTATTACCTTGGGAAATAATAAATGAGAATGACATCACAATGTAATTTGTAAGAGATTATGACCAAATATAAAAATCATTTGGTGTGGATTGTAAAATCAGGTGAAACATTAAGTTCTAAGTTACTCTAGGCTGACCTTTCTCATAATTTGATTATATTGAATAATTTTATGAAATATAATAAATCACAGAGAGCAACATCTGCATTTTGCACTTGATATCAGGACCTGAATTTGAATCTGAATCTGTAATCAGTGGTCCAACCTGGAACAAACCACTTAATCTCTCTGAACTTCAGTTTCCTCATATATATTCATATTAGTTCCCAAAGTTGTATGAAAAGGTAATGGGTTAAAGTTTATGAATTTTAAGACTCAGTGCAAAATTTAGTTACCTAGCTTCAGCTTTAAAACAGTGAGACAAGAATTCCCTCTCTGTAGTATTAAGGGATTAAATTTGACAGTACACGTGGGCATGTGCCTGTTACAGAACTTCAAAGCATTACACAAATGATAAATGTACTGTTTACCCAAAGGACAGCCTCGGAAATATGCCAGAGTCTGTGAACTACGGACTACCACACGTTTTATTCATGAGAGAATGTGTAGGCTATTGTTCACAGCCTACTTACTCCTAATATTCATATAACTTGAGAAATTCGAGCATCAGGTTAAAAGTAGTAATTTCAGGAGAAGGGGGGGATAATGTAGCAGTTACAACCCAGCTTGAAATCATACAAGTGATGTAACCTTAGACAGGTTACTTAATCATTCTGCTCCTCGATTTTTTCAAAATAGAAATAGTAAACTGGTAGTCTTCTCAGACTGTTGTGAAGCTATAGATAAGTTAATCATTTAAATGCTTTAAATAGTGAGCATTCATAAGTGTTAGTTGCCCTCTTGGTAAGAAAAGCAGGTAAAACAAGTTTAGCGCCCTGTCTAGCCTGTATACTTTTCCATAAATACACTGCCGTATTTTTTTAAAAAACTTCATTTCCCACCTAAACTCAGTTTTTAAATAATGCTACTTATGACCACTCCCACTCCTTCTGTCTTTAATTTTACCCTAAAATACACCCCCAAGAGACCTTGATCTGAATTTGATGTTACTGGTACCAGAAACGAGGCTGCTCTCTGCCTGGGGAAGCAGCCCCTGGATCTGTGGCCAACGCTGTGAGTCATTTCCCTGCAAGCCCTTGAAGCCTGAGATCCCTGGTCTGCCTTGGGCGCTTCCCCTGCCTCCCTCCACTGGAGCACTTGCCCCTTTGACAGCATCGAGCCCTGTGGGCCCCCTTGCATCTGTTCCAGCTCTGCCTGTTGTTGCTGGGCTACCCCCTCAGCTCCCTGTGTTCCAGTGGCTGCTGTGACTCTCCTCCTCGCTCCAGTTTCCTGCCAGCATCAGACCAGTGTGGTGTGGAATGTGGGAGATACAAAGGAACGATCTGGGAAGAGGGGACGACTTGTCACTGGCAATGTGATTGAAGTGGTTGTGCTCCCGGCCACTCCGTTCAGATTTCCAGGAAAATTAATATATTGCATGGTGGTTAAAAGATTTCATACTATCAATTATGTAATTTAGTTGTATATAAATTAAATAAGTATTTGCCTAGTGGGGTTTGCTTCTGTGAGGTTAGTGGTTTGCATGGGGGAGTTGGGGGCTCTGGGTTGGGCTCCCAGGCTTCCTTGACGAGGACAGGACGTGCCGTTTGTAGCTCAGACACCTGACTTTGAATTCCCCGGCTCCTCCTGCACCTGGAGATCTCGACTCTCACTTCCCTCTCTGGGCCTGTTGTCCTGTCCATCCTGCCTTCCAGGTAGAGGTCCTATCAGATGACACATAAGAAACAAAACCTCTTTTTCTCTCCAAATTTAATTTATTAAAATGCTTTATGATTGCTGTAATGGAATGATGTTTTGCATGTGTTGCTCTTTGAAATTTTCTCTCCTTCTTTTAGAGTTTTAGACCTTCAGGAAGCTATTTTCCTGCAGCTGTTTTCACTTGTATTTTTGTGAGCTGAAACTCTGCGTCTGGCTCATATTTCCTGAGTCTTTTTAGACCTTAGGGAGTATTTCTGTCATAAAGGTCAGCATGTTAAAAGTGTATGTTCGTGGATCTCTGGAAGTACCTAGTCCATGTGTTAAACACACAATAGGTACTTAATATGTAAGAGAATTGAGCAATTAAATGGATCTTATAGATCATTTTAAGCACTTTAAGTATGGTATTTTAGGTTGGGACAGTTTTAAATAAAATTGGCTTAAAAATGTGGTATTCCGCTTACACAGTGTACCTAATCATTTATCTTCGGCATACTACACATTAGCGAATCAATATTTTTTTTTCTTCTCTCATCTGGCATTTACCTCAGCTTTTTTGTTTTATAATTATATATAGAACATTTTGACAAACTCAAGATATAAGTTTTAAAACACTCTAAAATACTCATTTTGGAAATGAACCTGAAATTAAGAGTTCTAAATGCCTGAACCCTTTAAATTTTCTTTGTATTACCCTTTCAACCTTTCTGTGAAGCATGTTGGGTACGTATGATTTAGGGTTACTCACAAACCAACCATGTCGGGTCTGATCTTGAGTTTAGCGGTATTTCATCGTCTCCAAGTGATCTGTGCTTGATACAAAGATCACAACTTCTTTTTTTTTTGTAGACTTAGAAACTAGCATCTGTGACATATGACCAAGTGCCGGTTATACATAGGCGTTTGAGAATATGACCATGATAACATAATCCCCTTAGTATATTTCACTGAACGTCATTCAGGACCCTTCTAACTTCCCCGCCATAGAGGGAGTCTTCCCAAGTAAGGTATTGTGGTCATCTTAAATGCAATAAAATTGAAGATGGAATTCAAAGGGAAATAAAATAATTTTTAAAGTTTCAACTTATCAAAGAGAACCTTGTTGTGTATTTTATATGATGTCTGCACTCTGGGCAATTAAGAATGACATTGTTACATGTTCTATAAATTTAGCAAATTGTAAATTTATTGCAAATTTAGTAAATTTAGCAATTTAGCTTTAACTTCCAGCAGGCTGGAAATGATAGTCATCACTGTTTACTGTCTGCATCTAGGGGACCTTTGACTCTTTACAAATAATCTGTAGAAGTAAGCATAAAAAGGTAATGAAAAATGTGAAATTTTAATAAAACATTAGGCATGACAAATTCAAAATTTTATTGCATATTTTTCTGGTTTTGAAGGGTATATACTATGTAAAGTGGTTTATGTTCTCTGAATGCCAGTAACTGTTCATCACTTGTCATGCATTCTCCTGGGATGTATTCATTTTATACATGTTGAATTTCAAATTCAGATTTCACGCACATCTCTAGCTGGTATCTCATTTATCATTGTTTCTAGTTCTTCTTGCCCTTGTATTGTCAAAATGCATTGTGTGACAGCTTAAAATTTTATTAAGAGGATGACCATTTTTTTCCTGCAATTGCAAAATATTTCTTACTTTTAGATTTATAAGCAACAATTAAAAAAATCATGCAGTGTTTGTCAACAAAAACTAACCTAACCATTATGTATTTAAAAAGTTTTTGACTGGATTTTTTATTTTTTGATGCTTATGACCTCAACTTTTATATAAATGCCCTCCTTGAGCTTAGTACTTCCAAACTAAATCAAGTAAGTCTTGGAACAAAAGTATCAAAAATTGAGAAAGAATCCCCTCAAAAAGTTTTTTAAAATTACATGATTGTTTAGGTTAGGTTTTTGTTGAAAAACATTACATGATTCTTATTGAATGGGTAACTGGATGAAAAGACTCTATATATTTTTTGTCTTTGAAACATATTGTTTTCTTGAGTTAGAGAAATTCTTACAGAAAATTCATTTTAGGATTATCTTCGTGTGAAGACTCATGGTCTGATATGTTGCTTACTTTGTTACCAGTTTTCCCATTGTCACTATAGTCTGGAGTGATACTATCCATCTTTTTTACTTCCTTTTATAATTGTGAAATATCTTTCTATCTGCTTTCTTCTCCTTTCCTTTATGAAAATTAAATGAAAAAAAATATTTTTGCTTTTTTAATTGAATTTATTGGGGTGACACTGGTTAATAAAATTACGTAGGTGTCAAGTGTACAATTCCATGATATATTATCCATATAGTGTATTGTGTGTTCACCAGCCCAATGAAAAATTCTGAATTCTCAGCTGATAGCTAAACAAACAAATTTAAAAAAGGACAGTTAGTGTCTCCAGATGTCTTTTGTATTTCTTGGAAAGATGGTGCAATAGTTTGGGCAGTGCAGATAGAAAACTGAAGGTTGATGCAATAAATGATGATTTATTTCATGATTGCATCATCCTGCTCTATCTGTACTTTGCACTACAGTTGCCACTGGCCATATGTGGCTGTTGAGCACTTGAAATGTACTTTTTAAAAAGTACCAAAAAAAAAGTAAAATTTCATAAAAGGGCCCAAAGAAATCATTGTAATTGTAAAATAGAATGGGTTCTATTCGATTTTTTTCAAAGTAAATTTTCTTTTTGTTGTTTTGAAAAACTCTAAGAAAAAAAGTAATGAAATAGCAACTCTCAGAAATAATTAAAATTGCCCCCAAAAAGCAAACGTTGAATTCAGGACATTCTGATAATGCAGAGTTAGGTACTGTTCACAGTTTGCCAGCTTCAGATTGGGAGCTCTTGTGGGCAGCGTTTTTAGGTGCCTGGATCTGCCTTGGCAGGATGGTGGACCTAGAGGCACCACAGCCTGGCTGTCTGCGTGTTACTAGTAACAGGATAAAGGGCTTAGGGTGGGATATTTTATCAGTGTAGAAGACGCATGAGACCTTTAATGAGACACAAACTGTATTAGCCACCATATGATACCTGCTTTTAAGTATGGGTTCGGAGGGTTTGCTTGTCTGAAATGCAATAATTAGTACTTCACATGTTACCTAACATGTTGTTTTTTCCTCGTAGACTTTTGTGAATGATGTAAGGATTCCAGAACAGACTTACATCACCTTGAAACTTGAAGATAAGCTGAGATTTGGATATGATATCCTTATATGGTTGTGTGCATTTATTAAATTTATTCAAAAATCCTTACTCCAGTGTACATTAACATTTCTTGAGACATAAAAATTCACAATATAGGTATGCTAGAACTCTCTGTGTCTTCCCATACTAAAATGCATGTTTGAAAATAATATATATATATATATATATTTTTTTTTGTTGTTGTTACAATGCCTGTTCCCAAAAATAACCCTGGAAAAGTTGGTAACTCAGCTTCTCCCTCCCCATCCCCAATAGGTATTTTTAGCAGAATGTCTTCCTGCAGTGCTATTACATATGTAATTTGGGTATCAAAGAATGGAACTGGGAAGAGGAGAGGAAAGTGTTTAATATTAGCTCAGCCTAGAGATATTTGGGAGGAGGGGTTGATAATGGCACACATGAACCTCTTGGGAGGAATGTGCCAATTTAACCCTGCCTTTCCTTTCCTCTGCCTTTTATTCCACTTTATTTATTTCATTTCTTTGCCTGTTTAATTCAACATTTTTAATATTCTATGTATTCTAAAACTCATGCTGCCTTATTAAGTACATCATGCACTTTATACTTAAAAATCTTCCGTTTGAAAAACAGGATTCTCAGAACTGAACAGGAGCATGACTGGTCTGCTCCCTACCGTAGGGCAAAGAATCGCTAGTGAAGGGAAGGGGTCCTTTGACTGAAGACTCTCTCATATCGCTATTTCAGTGACTCTTCAATCATTTGACTGAAGGAGAATAAAAACATTTCTATCTGTACAAGGCAAAAGCTTTATAAAGAGGACTTGCTTATGTTTAAAACTCAAATGTTCCACATTAGGCTGAACATTCTCGTTGAGTTTGAACTTTTTCAGTTACTACATTTATCTAGAGTTTGAGATTAAGGGAATGCATTAAACACATTGGCTACTTGGATGGATCTTTGTCACTAGGAGAGAAAATGTAGTCTTGGATAAGAAGAGTTGATACTTAGGTAAAGTAAATATACTAACACTTTAAAATCGTTCTTAGAGCATAACTAGTTTTTATTGTATATTTAACTTAAATCTTTAGGAAAAAATAGTTTTGTAGCACATCACGTCTCCTTTATAATTGTAGAGCCAAAGGAACATGTGAATGCAGCCATTAAACATTCATACTTCCGAGCTGTATATTTTAAATCCTTTTTAAGATATGTATCACCCAAAGTATTTAAGAATTAGCACTAAAACCTTGATTCACAGGTCATTTTCCACCAGCATAATAAGTTTTATCAAAAAACAAATACAAACGTACTTTGTATCTAAGTACCTCCTTCATCCATTTGGCACTAGCTATTTCAGAACATGAGAAAACAGTAAGAGATTTGAGTTTCAGTAAAACTCTTTAAAGTTGGCCTCAAGTTTTAAACTAGGAAGAAACTATTGAGAGACAACTCATGGCTCACAGGTTATACAATGATGACTTACCCGTGAACTACCATTTCCTTCTTACAGTATAGACACAAATTGCTGGGGAAATGTTTTGTTCCAAAAGACGTTTTCAGGGTTGTAAGTAAGTCAGTGTGGAGCCAGAACTACAAACCAAATCCTCAAGTTAGGCTCAGTTGATTTTATTATTTTAAAATAGTATCCCAACCCTGGCTGGTGTGGCTCAGTGGATTGAGCGCCAGTCTGCAAACCAAAGGGTCACTTGTTCAATTCCCAGATCGGGGCATGTGCCTGGGTTGCCGGCCAGGTAGCCAGTAGGGGGCGTGTGAGAGGCAGCCATACGTTGATGTTTCTCTCCCTCTTTCTCCCTCCCTTCCCCTCTGTCTAAAAAGAAATAAAATCTTAAAAAAATATCAAATAAATAAATTATATACAATAAAATAGTATTTCATGTTGCTAATGAGTTTTGAGCATTTGATGTAAACATTGGACTGTTACAGTGATGGAAATTTTATTATATAGAATGAAATTTTACAATATATGTTATAAATTACCTTTACTTGTTCTGCATTTAGCTATCCTAAAGTACTTTATATGATAATTAAGCATAATAATTAGCCCATGTACAATTGTTATACCTTGGAGTGGAAAACTGCTCTAAAAATGCCACAGCAGTAGGAAGAACACTTGACCATAAATTGAGACTAGCACTAAGAAACAAAATTTATCTGCCAAAAATATTTTTTCTACTCGAGTAATTAAATGTTTGGGAGAGCAAGCAGTGAAATATCCAAGTTTAAGAAATGACTATAAACTCAGGAGGGATAGTAAAATGCCACAACAACCAAGATAAACTTCAAAAAGAGCTCATAAATCTCCAGGTGGTCAAAAATGTAGCGGATGAGCAAGCCTAAGTTCATTCATTTCGAAATGTTTTATTGAACATCTCTGTGTCAGGCGGAGCCAGTCCCCTTGGTCTGGGGATGCAATAGTGAGTAAAACAGACCACAGCCTCTGGCCTCCTGGAGTTTATACTTTAATGGGTTGGAGAGAACTCACCGCACACACACACAAAAGGGCCATAGAGAGAAGAGAAGTTTTATGGAGAAAAACTGAGCGGAGGATACAGAGAACTAGTGGTGGTGGGTGTGAAGTCACAATTTTAAAAGGGATATTCGTGAAGACCTCACTGAGAAGCCAGCATTAGGGCAGAGCCAGGGGTCTGGGGGGAGTCAACAGGATGGCCACAGGGTATCTGGAGAAATTGCTTTCCAGGCGATGGAAGAGATAAGGTCTGAGGGCTTGAAGTAGAACCTGTTTGTCCTGTTTAAGGAACAGCTTGACTAGTGAGCAAGGCTGGAGCCCCACAGAGTAGAATGTGGGAGGCCACAACGGAGGTAGCTCCATTGTCATTAGTGAAAAGTCAGTTATCTTTTAAAAAGATTTAAATGATGAGAAAAAGTTCGTATTTTTATGCCCACTGTACTCATATCTTAAACCAATGAAGCTACCTTTTCTCAGGTTCTTCATTTTTATAGATTCATATTTTCATCCAGTTATCATTTTCTTTCTGCCTGACATTTCTTGTAGTATAGTTTTGCTGGTGATGCATTCTTGCAGCTGTCTGGAAAGGTCTTTTACCTCAGTTACTGCAAGTTATTATTGCTGGGTTTAGAATTCGAGGTGACATTTCTTTTCTTTCTGCATTTTAAAGATGTTGCTCCATGGTATTCTTGAGTGTATTATTTCCCCTTATCCGTGATTTTGAGCCATGCTGTCCCTGGGTGGTGTTCATGCCTTTGTGCTTTGGGTTTGTCAGGCTTCTTGAATCTTTAGGTTCATAGTTTTAATCAAACTTAGAAAAACTTCCTGCCGTTATTTTTTCAAATAGTTTTTTTCTGTCCTCCCTTTCTTCCTCCAAGAACTTCAAGTAAATGTATATTAAATTAGGCTACTTGAAGTCATCTCCCATCTTATGCTCTGTTTATTTTTTAATGATCTGTTCTCTTTGTTTCAATTTAGATTGTCATTATTGCTATGTCTGTATGTTGACTAATCTTTGGTGTCATCTACTCCGTATAGCTTTCATCTCTAGAAGTTAAATTTGGATTTCGGTTTTCATACCTTCCAAGTTTCTAGTTAACTTTCTGAACATAGGAATATGGTTATGATAATTTTAATATCTTTGTTGACATCTGTGTCAGTTCTGTGTCAATTCTGATTGATTTTTGCATGCATATTAATTTTTGATTGGATGGTAGACATTGTGCATTTTACCTGGTTGAGTATTGCATGCGTATTTTTGTATTTCTGTTAACATTTTTGAGCTTTGTTCTGAGGCAGAGGTTACTTGGAAATATTTTATCACTTTGGGCCTTGCTTTTAAGATTTGTTAGGCTTCTAAAATTAGTCTAAGCTAGTTAGTCCCCACTACCTCTGTACTCTACCTCACAAGACCTTCCTGTGTACTCTACTGTACATTCTGGCCAATCTGGCCCTCAGCCTGTATTTGTAAATAAAGGTGTATGGGAACACAGCCACACCCACTCATTTACATATTTCTGTGGCTGCTTTTGTACTACTCCAGCAGAGCTGAGTAGTTGCAGAAGAGATCATATTTCCCTAAGAAACCTAAAATATTTACTTTCTGGCCCTTTACAGAAAAAAATGGACAGAACATGCTTTGTCCAGTGACTCATGATTCATGAGGTTTTCCAGCCTGGCTGTGGGGAGCAGACACTATTCCTGCCTCTCTGTGAGCCCTGAAGCACTGATACTTTTCATACTTTTAGATGGTTCTTGCCCCGGCCCTAGGTGGGCGCTCTCACATGTATGTGCTGACCAGGCCTCAGCTGCATACTTGAGTAGGACCCTTTGATGATGCCTGCAATTCTCTCTCCGTGCAGTTCTCAGTCCCTTGAACTGTGGTCACCTTGGTCTCCGCACGCTCTCAACCCAGTTCCTCCAGGGCGCCTACTACGGCAGTGAGCTGGGGTAGCGACTGGGCTCAGCTTGATTTGTTTATCTTCATTCAGGAATCACTTCCTTTGTTGCCTCATGTTGCTTGTCTTAGAAACTGTTCACATATTCTGTCCACATTTCTGTTATTTTAAAATGGGAGAGTAAATCATGTTGGGCCGAAGAAGTCTGGCAAGTTGAGTTTGGACATTTCGGACATACAAGTGGAATCCAGGAGAGAGGTATAGTGGAGAGAGAGCTATTTGGAAATTTTCATTGTATAAATAATATTTAAAACCGTAAGATCAAATGAGATCACCAGGGAACTGAATGTAGATTGGTAAGAAGTCCAAAGACTGACCTACAGAATGTTACATTCCATG
The DNA here is from genome assembly GCA_007922815.1 of Macrotus californicus. NCBI lineage: Eukaryota > Metazoa > Chordata > Mammalia > Chiroptera > Phyllostomidae > Macrotus > Macrotus californicus. The sequence continues at coordinate 4,606 of VMDR010016043.1, read as the reverse complement.
GGTAAGGGCGAAAGAGAAGAGGAAGTGGAGTGAGGATAAAGGGCTAGGAAGGGACCACGAGTGCTCGGAGTCCGGTATGGTTTCTACGTTCAGTGGGAAATGACTTAAACACCTTAATTCTCACCCTTCCCCGTCCCCCTCATATGGGTTTTTATCAGATCTTTTATTATATATATATAATTACATATTCTATGTTTAAAAGTGGAGTTATCTTTTCCCAAACTTGGCTACTCCTGCCATAGTGGCCCACCAAATGATTGGGCCATTATAACAGAAACATGGGAAAAATCATCTTCATGGCTTAAGGTGGTCATCTGGGGTAGTGGTCATGACTTACCTGTGCTTGGAACGCCGTGTGCTTGGCAGTCCAAGGTAATGGCCGCTAAGATGGTCGAGAGGGGGATATACATAATTACAAGTGCACTCTTCATTCAGAGAAGTTAGGATTTTCCCTGATTAGTGTGGTTGATATCCACAACAAAACAAAAGCACATTTTTCAAATTTCGAAAATCAAGGACATTTACAAAGCATAAAACAACGAAATGTAAGACATTGAAATGAGCCATAAAGCCACAAGGGAAAAGCTAAACTCAGTTGTTCAACCCTGTGTCCCTGTAGAACAAACAGGGTCTTCTACAAGCTGGGCAAGGTCCTCATCTGCTAAAATAAAATGACGTATTTTTCCAAAGATAAGGGCAAAATTAAGCTAATAGATGAAAACTTTTCCCTTGAAAGGTTTTCGGCCATGACTTTTTTTAAACCTTTGGCATCTCCTAAAATCTTACTTAGTACAGTGTGGCCTCCAATGTAGCATTATTGTGTATTTCATTATCAGATATCATCAAATATCCTTATTTCCCTAATGAGAAAACTCAGAAAAGAACAGTTTTTGCCTAACTTTAGGGTGAATTTTTAAAAAATAACCTTCTTATGAATATATTTTAAAATAACATAAAAATATATAAATTTAGAAAAAAGTGCTTTCTTCCCATTCTTCCATTGTATAAAATAAGTTGTATTCAAATATTTTCATCATTGTCTTCAAAACCATGAGTGTCACATATTTTAGTAATATATCATAGTTTTTAAGGGAATACTAATACCCAGCTCAGTTGTTTGAGAATACAGCACATTCTGAAACATTGGAAATCTTGTCCCCAGTAACAAAATCTCATTGTGTAATATTTGGGAAATCTAAAATATTTTTCCTCATTTCTTCTGTGACTGGTATTTCCCCAGTGAAACAACTTACTGAATTCATTTTTAAAATAATTTTTGAAAGGTGTGCTCACAAGAATGTCTGACACCAGGTGTTTTAAGGCCAGACCCCTAGGAGTAACTGAAACTCTTTAAAATTTTGCTCTCTTTTCAGTTTTTATTATCATTAAGATGAAGAATGACATCAAGAACACATTACTAGTATGTAGATGAGTTCCATGATGTCACTTTTAGGTAAACATTTCCTGGATAAATTGAGCATAGTAATGACTTAGAAAAACAATCATAGTCTTAATGTAAAGAAACAGAAAAATAGCCTATAAATAATATGATTTTTAATAACCAAGAATTTAAACTTTTGGGTTTTTTTATTTTCAAAACCAGATAGGATTGACGTGTGACTGTAGTAAATAATACTGTCATCTATTTTGTCACTTATTGACATATCATGAATAATTGTACCTTAGTTTGTCATTTTTCTTAATTAGCAAGTTAAAGGCAGTCACTTAGATCTCTTTGGGGATAAAACCTGGGGCTAGGGCAGCCTCAGACTCGTGGTCATAGCGGATTCTCAGATAAATCTGTGAATTAAACAAGAGAATTCTTGATTTCTTTGGTAGCTCCATGCACAGGAACCTTTCTGGTAGGTAAAGTGTATGACCTGTCTCAAGTTGTTCCTGATATTTAAAAAGAGTCTCATCTAAAGATGACACCCCACAGTAGCCTTGGGGAATCATCTTCAAGCTTGCCCAGGAGTTAACTGCCAGCACCAGAAAACCCTCACAGCTAGCTAAAATCATTTTTGTTTCCCATTGAAAAATGTAAGCATGTTATAAATCTTCTCTAGCTGTTAATGAGTTTCTTGGGGGAAAACTTTATTTTTCATTAAATATACTTAGTAATGAAATACACACTTGCACATATACCAGCAAGTATATACCAGCATATGTTCATAACAAAAAAGGAACTTTTTAATATTTCACAGCTGTAGGAAGCAATGGAAAGTGATAGGGAAGCCCCAGACTGGGATCAGTTGAGTAAATTATTGTCTTTGGGTTCTGCCCTTCCAGTCCTCAGGTTCCTTAGCTATGGAATAGGAAGCCAGGTTAATGGAATTGAAGAATATATTCCCCCAAAGCTCTTTAAAAGTCCGAAAACTCATTCTGAGTTTTTATTATTTTACGGAGTAGAAATATAGGTTAAATACTCTTTTACAAGTGTATTGCTCCTTATGCATGAGTAGTTTCTCTCCCACCGCCCAAGTAGTCATGGTAATTACAGCTTTCTGCCCTTGAAGTCATGGGTGCTCTGAATTGGTAAAGAATCAAATTTAGTACATGGTTATAAAAGTCCTTTCATTGCAGGGTTAAGTAACAGTGGGAAATGTGACCTCTACTGTTTAGTGGGAGATCTTTTTAATATACAGAAGCATTGTTCTTTTCTGGCATAATGATGAAAGCATTCATTATATCCGGCACTTGGTTCTAATCTGTATAGAATCAGTCCTTTGATAATGTAAGCCGACCCTGATTGCAATCCACGGGGTAAGGAGGTGGCGGTGGTTGCTGTAAGGACCCTAATTATAGCCTTTCTTCTGAGTTTTCCACATGGACTTTATTTTTATCAATGCTGGTGGAGTCTGAGTCATCAAATTCCTTCAGGGTTTACTGATGGGGAATCATGATGAGCTACTTCCTCTCACGTTGTAGTGATTACTTATCAATATAATTTGATCCAGGTGCTTTTTCTTCTTTGTAATCATATTATTGGGCTGAAAATGTCTTTTGTGCTCTGATTATTGATCCAGTGGTTTGCTGGAAGGCTATTATTACCTAAGTTTAGAATTACTTGCTAGACTTCAAGATTTTCTTTGGTATTTAAAATAGAAAATGTTTATATTTGTGAGCATAGTTGAACATTGAACTCTTGGGGGAATGTAATAATTCTGCTCTAATGACCTGATTGTAATAGTGCCATTTTGAAATTATATTCTTCCTTAGCTCCCGTTCACATACAAATCTTTTCACTGTAGTACGAGGAGAAATGAGGGTTCCTGAAGAGGCTCTGAAGGTAAAAAGGTTTTCCTTATTTCTTCTGTAAACCTACCATTTGCTAGGGTTGATTTCACTCGTGGATGTTTCACTTAAATATTTTATAGCATGAGAAGTTTACCATTCAGCTCCAGTTGTCCCAGAAATCTTCAGAACCAGAAATGTCAAAATCTGCAAGTGCCAAAAGCGTGGATTCAAAGGTAGCAGATTCTGCAACCGAAGTGCAGCACAAAGCTCCAGAGGCACTGAAGTCAGAGGAGAAAGTCTCAGGTACGGTGACCTCGTGGAAAATGTCTTCTTTGTACGTGATGTGAGGAAGTGGCCGGCTTTGTTCTCAAAGCCTTGGCCATGCCCACGTACAAATAACTACACTAATGATAATGGCGATTTCAGAGTGTCTAATGCAGCCAGTGTTTCACTGCAAAGCACTAGAAAACCCATTGTATGACCTTTGTATGTGTGTTTAATGTTTCAATATTTCAGGGAAGTAAATGTAACTTACCTTGTAGTATTTTTACTAATTCGTGTTTGTTTGCTTTTTCTTCTGAGTTATAATAAATGAATTAGTAGGAAATATCCACTGATGCTACATCATCATAATTATCAATATTTATGTCCCAGAAACTGTAAAAAATGCTTTATATAAATAGTCCTACTCATATGAAAACAGTTTTTTAACTGATAGACATTACCAAATTTGTTCACATGTAAATCTATTAGTCCTATGAACAGCTAGTTTAAATTTAGTTCCTCTGCAATGCCCTACGGCTTTAAACATTTTTTTAAATGGCCACTCATACCAAAATATATTTAATCTTTACGTTCAGATTTAACGAGTCGTTTCTGTATACCAGAGAACTGGTTATACTGCGTAGAAAGTTATTGGGCTCTCCCAGATTCATCACCTAGATACTAGTGAGGGCAAAGTTTCATTTAGTTGCATCCGACATTGAATGAGGTCGTACTCAAATACTGAGTTACTTAATTTAAGTACTTTCCGGCCATCTAGGCTGTCCTTTGTTTTTCATGTAATAAATTAACTAGGCAGTTCTAGCGTTCTGCAAAAGCATGTACTTTTTTCTGTTTCATATGCTTTAGATATATTTTTCCCACCTCTTTCCAGATACTTCTGCTATGCCCCGTGGCACCCCATTATATGGGCAGCCTGCATGGTGGGGGGATGGTGAGGTAGATGAAGAAAGAGCTTTCAAGTCCAATGGCAAACCAGAAGAAAAAAATCAGGAAGCTGGAGCATCAGGTAAAAAATCCAAGATTATGAGATTTGGGGATATTTGGGGAAGAATTTATTTTCAAGCAAAACATCTGTGTACCCTTA
>VMDR010016042.1:0-21577 GCA_007922815.1 Macrotus californicus | reverse complement strand
CTATATACTTTAAACTGAAAGGAATTTGGTGTTTTGGATGTAGACTTCTAGTTTGTTGTTTTACTTTTCTCTTCACAGCATGAGTATATCATTGCATTTTCCTCCAGTTTTGTATGTTCCTGTTACGGAGTGAGTTCCAAGTCTTACTGCTTCTTCTTTGAAGGTGATCTCTTTTCTTCCTGGCCTATATAAAAGTTTTTTTTTGTTTGATTTTCTTTAACTTTACTATGAAATTTGAGGCTTTCTTGTTATTTGTCTTGCTTGGGAATTTAGGGGCTTTTTTCAATTTGTGTCTTCACATCTTTCATGAATTTATGAAAATTCTCATCCATTCTTTCCTTAAGTATTGTTCCTACTTCATGTTGAATCTTCTTTCACTGTGGGACAATTACATATATTAGATATTTTCACTTATCCCCTCTCCTTTTTTAAAAAAAAATCTCTTTAAATTATTTGCTTCATTCTGGGTATTTTCTGTCTCATCTTTCAGTTCGTTGATTTTTCTCTTTATCTATGTCTAATCTGCTGATAATCCATCTAATGAATCCTTAAATTCAGTCATTTTAATTTTTTCATTTTCTAGCTTCCTCCTCTTTTCTTTTTTTAGATGTGTATTCCTCATAATATTTTGTTGTTGTTGTTCAGTTACAACTGTCCTGCTTCTTTCCCTATTGTTGACCACTACCCCATCCCCCCCCGGCTTCCACAGCCAACCCCCTCCCCATTGTCTGTGCCCATGAGTCTTCTATTTGTGTTCTTTTGCTTGCCCCTCCCCCTCCTTTCCTCCTTTATCCCCTCTCCCCTCCCCTCTGGTCACTGTCAGTTTGTTCTTTATTTCCAAGTCTCTGGTTCTATTTTGTTCATTTGTTTGTTTTGTTGATTAGGTTCCACTTATAGGTGAGATCATATGATATTTGTCTTTCACCATCTGGCTTACTTCACTTAGCATAATGCTCTCCAGTTCCATCGTTGCTGTCACAAAGGGTAGGATCTCCTTCTTTCTCTCTGCTGCATAGTATTTCATTGTGTAAATGTACCCCAGTTTTTGACCTACTCCTGTACTGATGGGAATTTAGATTGTTTCCAGCACTTGGCTATTGTAAATAACACTGCTATGAACACTGGAGTGCATAGGTTCTTTTGAATCGGTGATTCAAGGTTCTTAGGTATAGTCCCAGTAATGGGATTGATGGATCAAAAGGCAGTTCCATCTTTAGTTTTTTGAGGAAATTCCATACTGTTTTCCACAGTGGCTGCACCAGTCTGCATTTTAACCAACAGTGCACTAGGGTTCCCTTTTCTCCACAACCTCACCAGCACTTGCTGTTTGTTGATTTATTAATGATGGCATTCTGACTGGTGCAAAGTGGTATCTCAATTGTGGTTTCAATTTGCATCTCTCTAATGGCTAGTGATGCTGAGATTTTTTCATGTGTCTATGGGCCCTCTCTATGTCCTCCTTGGAGAAGTGTCTGTTCAGGTCCTTCACCCATTTTTAATTAAATTGTTTGTCTTTCAGGTGTGGAGTCGTGTGAGTTCTTTATATATTTTAGGGATCAAACCCTTGTCCAAGGTTCCCTTTTCATTTTGTTGATGTTTTCTTTAGCTGTGCAGAAGCTTTTTAATTTGATGTGAAATTAGAAGGGGGCCGCACTCTCCATTCTGTGCAGTTGTGCCAGTTTGGCACCTCACTTTGTACCCTTTGGTCAATCCGTGAGGTGCACTGAGTGGGAGCAAATCACAGCCACACTCCTCCCTCCTTGATGGCTAGGCAGCTGCCCGTGCAACATTCCTCCTGCGCAGTGCGCCTCAGTTCTTTTTTTGAAAAGAGTCGCTGTAGGTGCACTGTTGTTCAGAGCCCCCGCCTGGCTCTCCACACACTCCAACTCTTTGGCAAGTCCAGTCTATCTCAGTCATGGCGAGTCATGGCCCACCTCTTCTCCCAGCTGCAGGTGCTGCCAGGATCCCCCTCCCACTCTCTGGCACTGTCCCAGCCAGGACCACTACCCGAACTAGGTATGTGAGGCACATACCACAGCTGTGTGTGTGCCTCCTGCCTTTTTTTCCCTAGCGACTTTAAGTTTCTCCTTTAAGTCCAAGTTTCTCCTGGTGTGGATCTGTGATTTCCCGGTGCTGGGAAGGGAGGGAACCACTAGGCTGCTATCACTAACCTGGCTCTCCTCCGATGTCACCGCAGCAGCAGTGTCTGATGCTATACCTGGGAACACTTCCTGTCCACCTATAAAACCTTCTTACCAACCGTTTTGAAGCATCTTCTACACACTTTGGCTTCCAAACTTCATATCAGCTAAGATTCTTTTGGCTGTTCACTTTGTTTTTCGGAAGATCAGCTAAGTGTCCCAGTTGGATGCACAAGCAAGTTGACTCAGCTCCTACCTACTTCACTACCATTGTCCCCTCTATTCCCTTCTGTTTTTTTTTTCTCTAATTATCATTCTTGTGCTTTGTATCTTTGAAAATACAGATCTATTTCTATTGTCTGTTTTTGCTTTTGGCAGGCATTGGCACTAGATTCTGGCATCACCTTAACTAGTCTCAAAGTCTGAGACTTTGAAATTTAGCTCCTTTCTTTTTTAAAAACTCATTTGTACCTGGAGCTGTGTTCCATAAGCATCACAACTTAGATCTTAGATAGCTTGTCAGGACCTCTGTCCACTGTTTGTATGACCTGGGGTCCATTTTTTTGCCCCGTAGTCCTGTGAGGCTGTCAGAAGTGCTGCTCTTATTTTTAGTCCTTTTTTCCTACACTTTCCATAATTTGGAAGATGCTATTAAGTGAAATTAGACATTAAATCATCTACTGAATCTTAACTCCTGAACATGTCACTACCTTATCAGCTTTCTCTAATATTTTCCAACAGACTTTTTAAATTGTGTCCAAGTTTTCTGGTTGTCTTTAGTAGACATATTGGTCCAAATTTTTAAGTCCACTCTCTATTAATATTAAATCTACAACATTCTGAATTTTTGCTCAATTAACAAATACTCTTGTCTTCTTAAGCCACTGAGCCAGATACTGTGAGGGATTCCCAGTAGAATCTGTCTGGATCCGACCAGGACTAGATGAGATGATTCAACATGGGCGTAGAAGGGTACAACACAGAGCACATCATTGTATATGCCAATTGAGAGACCCTTATAGTCTATACTTCATTTTACTCCTTCATGCTTGAAGCTTCTTGTTTTCCAAACTAGTAGAGTACATAGGAACATCCATTTTTACTCTTCATACTACTGCCTTACATTACGATTAAAGTGACTTTTTTGACTATTTAATTAAAATGCTAACTCAGTTTCAGATGCATTTCTATACAGATTTTCAGGATAACTACATTTAAGCTGAAAAATTTTGCCTTTTTATTTTTAATAAAAGACTAGGTTTAGAGTTGAAGAAATTCAGGATGTCTTTTTTCTTCATCAGGATGCACTTATTGTCTTCCCAGATGGAAAATAACTATAAATTTACAGTGTGTGTGGGCTTATTGGGTCTAAAAAAGCTGTGTCATTATTTATATCTTAATGTAAGAAAGACCTTGTCTGGGGAGAAGAAAAACAGCCTTAGGCTGCCAAACCTGGTTGATATAATTATTAGCTAAAAAAAGACTGATGTTTTATTCCTGCTAAACCATAAATACAAATTTATTATTCCATACTTTCAGCACTCAGAGTCCCTTATGGTATGTGGAGAAACAGACATTTAACTCTCTTACTGTCACCAAGCTTTCCAGGAGCCTGTGATTTCACTGGACTCGTGGCCTAGGCATGGAGGTCATAAAAAGCACCACCAAGCTCAGTGTGTCACATTTCCTTGGAGACAAATACCTTTGACCTTGGATGTGAAAAGTGACTTGTACACTGCACAGTTATTTTCATGAATTGTGTTTTTTTCTCTTATTTCCAAGTAGAAAGCAGAAGTAAACAGTAAAACAAAGCAACAACCCAAAGGAGGATACTGAATAAGTGATGACCTTCATTCTTTCCGTGAACATATAACGAGTTCCCTACTATGTGCCACATATAGTGCATAGGACCTGGCACACAAAGATCAATCAATAAAATAGGGTCCCTGTCCTCTAGAAGCTCAGAGTCTAGAGGAATCTATTGTGATTTCAGCCAATAACAGACTTGCCGATGTCAACTGGCTGAGTCATTTTGCCTGCTTGGTTGCTCAGAGCATCTTCTGTGGTAGATGCTTTTATATGATGCAAATATTATTCTACTCTGTATCTCTCCACTCTTGTATGTCCTTCCACATTCCTCTATGCAGACTACTTTGAATTTGTTATCCAGTCTTCTACTTCTAACTAGCTGGTCAGGCCATTCATTTCTGTTCCACTAGTCCTGAATATATAGTCCATGCTACAGTCACTTCTCTTTCTATATACAAAGGATGGCTAAGTGCAATGCCCAAAGCCCTGCCCAGTGGGAGGATTTTCCTCTTTACTGTCTTTCAAGGCCATATAGGAATGAGACCAGAATGCAGCTGGGGCCATGGTGAAGGGCTCTGCTCTGAGACTGCAGCCTCAGTACAATGGCCAGCCCTTGACAGGGTAGTCAGGAAGGGAGACATGGCCAGGTCAGTGGTTTTTAGAGGCGCCTTGGCTGCTATGTGGCAGAGAGGAAGACACATATATATGCAGTCTGGCTGTCCACAGAGCACTCAGCACCTTGGTGATGCCTGGGCGATTTAGCAATGTGAAATATTTGAGCAGGCCAGAAGTTGTGATACAAAGGTTGAACACTGGCTTTTCTTCTCTTCACTAAGGTGACCTTGGAGATGCCCTCAAATGGTTTGGGTCACTCTTTTCTAATTTTAAAATATTGAATTGATAATAACCTCAAAATTCTGATGAAGAGTGAAAAAAAAATGAACGTGAAATCATATGTCCAGATCTTGGCACATTGGGGAAAGTTGAGTTATGTGAACTGGAATTTGCGAGGAGACATGAAGTGTAAACACGTGAAATGTGCATTCAAATGCATGATGGCTTCATGAGAGATGGAACTCAGTGCCAGTTTAAATCAGATTCTTTTCAAGTGACTTCTGTTCGAGGGAGCTTTTAGCTTGATTGATGCTTAATGGTTCTATGAAACTATAACTTTCATAGGTCTTCTTGATAGAAATAGATATTGATGTAGAATAGATATAGAGATATAGTTATAGGTAATAGCTATTAAAATAAAACTGTCAAGGATTTTTATTGGTGCACACTCGATTTTAATGGACTTTAAAAATAACACTAATAACATATACTACTGTCAAGCAGTCCAATTTTCTTCCCATTCCCACTCTTTGAGGGAGGTTGGTAATGCCACTGGATAGTTTCAGGCAAATTACTTGCCCAAGGCCATACAGATAATAAGGAGAAGATCTTGGCTTTACAAATAACAGGAGAGTGTTAGTTTTAAGGCACAAGGCTGGCAAACTTCCCTATAAGACAGGTCCATGAGCCGAATGAACAAAACACAGTGTATTGTCTGCTGACCCTATAACGGCATTGATCATCGCATAAACACTGTGTGCTATTTGCTGTGGCAGCCTCTGATTTTCCTCCTGGAATATGACTTTCAGTTTAATGAATTAACCCCATTTGAATATTTTCACTCCATTTGCTTTGCATTAAGCATCTGTGATAGAAATCCAAACATTCATTTAGGTTATGTGAAGCAGACATTCTTTTAATTATGAGCTGCTCTGTTGCATAATATTTGGAAATGAGTGTTTGAGTTCACATAGCCTTGTTCATTTAAATAAGCATTGCCCCCAGGGGTACAGTTACATTAAATTGTTCCGAGGTAGGGACCTAAATCTTTGCTTAATTAAAAACTCTGGAATCATCAATTGGATCAGGACTCATCAGAACACAGTCAGACACCCACAAAGTGGAAGGAATTTACAAAGCAAATGGGAGCAGTGTTGCTTGGGGATGGTGGGGCTGCTCCTTCCTCAACCAGAACAAAACACCCTGGTTTTATAATCTCAGACCTGCCACAAATCCAGAAGAGGTTAGAAATTTCCTCTCAGTGGTGGTGTCAGGTAAACCTAAGTAAGGTACACATGTATTCCTCCATTTAGGAGCCAGTGCTTCCAATGTTAATAATCTGAGTGACTGGCCTTATTACCATGTCCATACCGACCACCCTCCTTGTGTAATCGTAGGTTTCTGGGCAAAAATCAGTTTCCGAGATGCAAAAGGGAAATACTTGTAGACCAGCACTGACATTGTTCAAATATCATCTTATCCTCTTTCCAGATTCTTGCCCATGAAAATCCACAGAGCACACACACTTAGCTAAATGGAGAGCAATGAATTTGCATATAGAAAAACATTCCGTTCATGTAAAGAAACACTGATATGTACTAAAATGTAAGGAGACTCAAAAATGCAGTTAGACGATTTTTAAAATTTCTGTCTCCTTTTCCTGCCAGGCTCCTTATGGCAGAATAGCTTTGAATAAAAGGCTTCTACAAAATGACTTTCTCACTGACGTTTTCTGCTCTCTGTTGTTATAAATCTAATTATGCGAGAATATTAATAATTCTTTCACAATGTCCCGGATGGAAGCCAACTCCACTAACATGTCCCCCTGCAGGTGGTGGTATGAATCTGAAATATCCCCTGGTAGTGGCAAGGTGTCAGGAACTCCTGCGGCTGCACCTACCGGCACATGATTCTGAGAGGGTGTGGAATGGGAGGGGACTAGATGTTTTATGATATTTGGGCTTTTAAAGTATTTGGGAAAATATTTCACTTTGGACTCGGTTTGTACCAAGTCTTACTGGACTTCTGTGTTTTGGGACATATCAGGTTGCTAATAAGTCTCTCTATTTTTCCGGCAGAAACATCTCCACCCTTCTTAACCCACCAGCTGTCACATGCACTTACCAGGGGCCAGGCAAGGCTGTGAGTCCCTCATTTAAACCCCAAAGAACCACCACCACTCAACACAAGAAACACAGGCCCTAAGAGCTTAGCAATTGGTGGTCAAAATTGCTCCAAAGAATGCTCTCATCTTAATGGGGTTAATGTCTCCTCTTTCCAGCCTGCAGGCAAAGGATCTTTGAATATGTCATTTGTGTCATACACATCTTGTGAGTCAGTTGCTGCAGGAGAGATGATGGCCCATGTTGCTCTAATTATCATTTACATTCTACTGAAAACAAAATTGACAGAAGTGTAAATGTTTTCTTCTAAGTAGGCCATTTCAGAAATGGGGTTAACTGTTTATCGACTTGCCAATAGCAATCTTTTAAATAAAGGGTTCTACTCTTCAATGAAGGAGACATTTCAAAAATTGAGTTAGAGGTTGTAGAGTAATATTAGAATGATGAGGGCAGCCATTACAGCTCCAGGCAATATGGGCCAACTGGAAATCAAAACCAGGAGGAGAATGCTGGTCTTCTACCGTGAAGATGTTCGGTATAGTGGGGTCACAGACAGGTGGTCAGGTCTGGCTTTCTGCCCAAAGTCCTTCTTCAAAGTCCTGATTTAGAAGAAAGGGCAATCTTGGATGCCTGCCCAGCAGGTGATAAAATTCACCCAGGACTTACCCTGGGGGCAGAAGGGTCTGACTATATATGTTAAGGCAAAACCTGGGATGTAAAGCTGGATCCTTTGTTTGTCCCAGTGCCCCACTTCTTTAAAGATTAGGAGAATGAGCTGCTAGTTCTTAGGAGGAAATGGAAGCAGTTTGTGGCAAACATCTCAGTTCCCAATTAATGGTGTGAGTGAGACTGCAAACCAGAGCTCCATTACAGGTAAAGAGGCAGGGTTAGAACAAATAAAAGGAAACACTGCCTCTGAAGCCTTTCCTCATTAAACGTGGAGATGGCTTTGAGTCTAGCAGGCACAGTATAAAGACAGTTGAATGCAGAATCATGCTTCTTGAGCCTTTTCTCTCTAGAGTGCGCTGGGCACACTTGTTAGGGGCAATGTCAGCATCTCTGCATCAGTTCTGCAGTGCTGTGAAGAAAAGTGCACGCTTTAACTTATTTCAATCACAAGGATGCTGTATTCAGGCATAGTAAAGAGGGAAATTTGGTCCTTTTTAATTAGAGGAAAAACTTTCATGTGAGAACACTGCAGCCATGGATATGTCATCTTTGCTAGTCAGGTGCTGTGACTGCTTCTCCTCCAGGACTGCCTGGCAATTTGAGAGCCCTAGTCTACTTATTTCAACACAAAGTGACTGCGGATGCTGTTTTGGCCATTGACTAGAGAGAGAAACTACCTTCTGAACAAAGTTAACTTTACTTTTTAAGAATCCTTTCTTAATCCATGTTTTTTTCTTTTTTGGCAATATGCTTCTCTATTATTGCCTCCATTTGTCTCCCATTATGCTTGTTACCATGTTATTGTTTTAAACTTGGTGAATTCCCCCATCTCCCTTAAACATAAATGAGACAAAACCTGGTTAAGTGTACCTGTGAAGCTGTGCTTATATAAATCATGTATTTATGTGTTGGAATCCATTTATGAGCCAGGAATTGTGGTGAAGATAGACAAATAAGCCCCAAGCAAGGTCCTAGTGGTGAAAACAAAACTAAAACCAGCCATGTCCATGCAGGGTAGTGGAGGCTATAATGAGGGTCAAGGTTGGTACACTGAGAGTGGACAGAAGGGGTAGCCTCTCAGGAAGAAGGGGTCAGAAAGGGCTTCTCTGATACTGCCTGAGTGAAGGAAAAGAAGAAGTTAAGATTCAGTGGGCAGAGTGGCTGGGGAAGAACATTTCAGACCAAGGAAATAGGAATGTCTTGGACCAAGACCAGAAGGCAGGTGAGGGCATGCCTGACTCAGGGAACTGTGACTGGGCTGTGTAGTGATGCCGAGCACCTGTCAGGGATGAGGAAAGACCTGACTGCATTATTTTTGTGGGAACAAAGGAATCTCATCGAAAAACTTTAGATTTTGTTTTGGTAAAATTACAGAAGATGAACTAAAATGGAAGTTAGGGGTTGAAATTAGGGTTCTAGGGGAGCAGCCAAGATGACATAACAACAATATGGAACCATGATGGGACTGCCAGGGCAGCAGAGGAAGCAAGGACATGGAGGGTGGTAACTGCCAGCATTCCCTGGCTTGTGACCGCATCTCTCTAACCTCTGCCTCCGTGGTCACACTGCCTGTTGCGCTTCTATACATGAGTGAAAACTCAGTCTGCCTCCCTCTTATGAGGTTGATGTGATTACATTTAGGGCCTACATAGAGCATCATGAATAGTCTCTCCATCTCAAGAGCCTTAATCACATCTGCAAAATCCTTTATTGCCATACAAGGGAACATTTACAGGGGCCAGAGATCAGGATGTTCATAACTTGGGGGGACACCTTCCAGCCTACCACAGTGACCTGTAGTTGCATCTCTTACCAGCATTGCGAGCCTTGCACATGCAGCTCTGCTGCCTGTTCAGACCTCTGATTTCCGGGACCCGGTTCTCTGTTCCTGAAAGACCTCTTCTGTGTGCTCCACTACATTCTTTGGATCAGAGCTATAATATAACTTACAGAAAACTGGTTATTCAGTTTTTTTTTTTTTCAGTCACGTTGCTGCTATTCAGTCTTTAAATAAAGCTCTTAAACAGAGGCATGAATACATGGGACAGACTGACAGCTGTCGGAGGGGGTAGGGAGAGAGGGGCTGGAAGAAAGAAGCTGAAGGGATTAGTCAAAGAACATATATGCATGACCCACAGACACAGACAACAGTGGTCAGGGAAGGGTTAGGCGAGGGCTGGATGGAGGTGGGCAATGGGGAGGGAGAAATGGGGAAATCTGTAAGAATGTCAACAATAAAAATAAAGTAAAAAAATGAATGAAGCTCTCAACAGCAGTTTCTCTTGCTCTGCCCTTTTTTTCCGTTGTAATTGCACAAAAGCTACAATTGCTTCTTCCTTCATGCTCTTGCGAAGTCCTCCTTCCAGGCCCATGCCTGCTCCCGGTAGCTCACCTGGACACAGCCAAGTTCTCACAAACTTTGGTAAAGCATGACTGATTCAGTGATAGACAACACAACATCTAGGCAGATGTTACTATACCAGGAGAACAAGGTTGGTTAGGCATCTCATTGCTCTCACCTTCAATTCTTAGCCAACTGAAGATATAAAAGGAAATGGATCCATAACTTGCAAAAACCACAGGGAAAAAATCAATAGGCAATTTTATTGTCCTTTTGTTTCTGAGCTAAAATTATAGATTCTTTTACAACCCTTAGCCAAGATTAACTTCCCCACAGAACTTACCTAGCATAGTCAACTGTTCCATGGTAAACTTGCTCCTAATTAATATTTATACAATTGTAAAACTATTGATACACTATTTCTGCTTTGATGCTCCTTTTACCATGTGTAAGGAGTGCTACATTGCTAAATTGCTCAACTGCATTCTATCAGTTGTATGTTTTGTGACCATTTGCAAATGAGAATGTGTTTGTCACACAACGATGGTCTCATTTCTAAATGTGTTTTGGTATTTAAAGGAAAGGCATTGTTGAGGACCACTATCTCATATTCAGCTATGAGCCCACTGAATGTTTCTTGCCTCCGTTTTTTGTGACTTCTCACTCATGTGCTCCTTTCCTCTCACTGTTCTTGCTTCATTCGTGTGGCTTCTGGGACCCTCCAGCATCACTCTCCTGCTTTAGGGACAAGTCTGGAGAAGGGGCGTCAGAGTGTGCACCATCTCAGTAGGTGACATTGACACTGGCCATCTCTGATAAAAGGGCTGCCTTAATTTGCACCCAGAAAGTGATTATGAAACATTTACCCAAGACATTCAATAAGAAAGACGTGTGCATCAAATGCTGGCAATGAGCTGGGGGACTTCCAGAGAGTACCATGACATTCCCTGCTTTGATGGCCCATGGGGAGAACATTGACAGTAGTCTATGAGATTATTGCTTTTGGAAATGAACCTAATCTCTGAGAAAATGCCAACTACCCTAAAATAAAAAAAATAAGGGTAAGGTACCAAGTTAATAGAAGCAAGCAAATAGATGTCTTGGTGCCGTGCCATGACTGCATATGTGGGCAGCTTTGTTTCTTCCCAGAGAATTTATTTTGGGGGGATAGCATGCTGCACAGAGTTCTGGATAATGCTAATAAATTGTTCCAGAAATTAGGTGTGGCTTCTGTGATTTGCTACATTTTCTTAAAAATTAGGCCATTAACACTGATTTTAAATTTCACTGGGCCTATAGTTTGGCCCGCAAATTCTATATGGCTTTCTAGTGTTCAGGAGATATATTACTACTTTTTCATTATTCCAACAATGAATGGAGCAAATTATGTTTTGAAAAATGAGAATTTTTAAAATTAGTGTAGGGTTTCACAAATATTGATGAGAAATTTAAAAAACATAGAAAAATTCAGATTTTTCATCAATGGTTCCCTTCAGAAGAAGGCAGAGTATTTTAGAGACAGAAATTGCAACATCAAAAGAAATCAGTTGACCTCCCATCGAGACTTTGACATTTTTAATAATTTGTTATTTTCAATGACAGTGACAACATTATTATATTTGTTTCATGTGTACACACCAGTGATTAGACATTACATAACTAAGTGATCATCCTGAAAAATCCTACACCCATCTGACACTATACATAGTTATTAGTATATTATTGACTATATTCCCTACGCTGTACTTGACATCCCCCTGACTACTCTATAAAGACCAATTTTTACTTCTTGATCCCTTCATTTTTTCACCCAACATTTTTCTAATATGGAAAAAATAGTGTTAAAATTGGGTAGTGTTTTAGTATACTACACAACAATATTGGGATGCTTATAAATATTTTATCGGCTTTTCACATTACATTTTAGTAATTCTTTCTATTTATAAAAATTATGTTCAATGTAGAAAAAGTGGAAAATTCAGAGGAATATAAAGAAAGAGATGCAAATCACTCAAAATTCTGCCATTCAGTGCAAACCATAATGCATATGCAAATTTTAATCCTTTGGCTCTATGTTTAGAGTTTAGTGTTCCGTTCTATTTTTTTCTTTGACAAATGTCACATTTCCGACAACTTGGGGACTGTGACACGATTGCCTGATGTGTGTAGTGTTATGATTGACATGGCCAAATGGTCAGACCATTCTGCAGCTGTCCAGAATGTCACTGATTTTCTTAACTATTATCAATAACATTCAACGAGCATTCTTAGCCACATATCTTTAAGTTAACTTTTCTAATTAATCTCTTAGGAGAATGTAAACATAAATTTTACAAAGGCCCTGAAACGTTCATTTCTACTATAGACTCTATAGAATTGTGGGCTAATTTTACTTCCAGCCTTGTGGGAAAAGGGTTAGGATAGCCAATGAGCCTGTGTAGCTTCACAGAGAAAACTCAGGACTTTGATCCTTTTAGAAAACAGATGTGCCAATTTGTGTCTTCTTATGAGGGCACACATTTAAGTTACAGAAACAGAGCTCCTGACGCTGGCGTCATAGGTCATATTTCACAGGATATAGCAACAATTGCTAAAGTCTTTGTGTCTCTGTTTCACAAAAACACTTTCAAAGACAATTTTTACAACAGAAACACAGTAAGATCACACATTATAGTGTAAGCATCACACTGGACAAGAGAATGAGAACTGGAAATTCCCTAGGACAGAGTGGTGGTGGCTGGGTGGAGGTGGGCAAAGCGGGGGTAATGGGGACATCAGTGTAGTGTCAAGCATAAGAAAAAAGACAAAAAACAGAAAACTCTCAGGGTGTTCTCAATTTCTCTATAAAAACCAGGCTATGCATTAGCATGTCCACAGTAGCATTAACTTTTCTCCAGCTGTAGGGAAAGGGAACATTTTTGTCCCTTTCTTTTTTCTGTGGTATTTTTCAGCAGCGGTGGCAGCAGTTAAGGAGGCCATTAGTTCCCAAGGACATGAACTGGCATTCTCTTATTTATCCCTGAATGAGAGAAAAAATTTCCGAGACATTCAAAACTTACAATACGCATAAAAATTTTTTTAAATTTGCAGCTATAATACCATCTTAAATACACAATTTGGGATTGAAACGTATGGAACTCTTTAAAATCTTTTGCCTCAGTAGCCAATTCAATCTAGAATCATTACATCAACTTACATTTCTATTAGCAGCTGGTGTGAATTTTCACTTCATTGTACCATGCTTTAGAAAATCTTATACTCACCTATTTCTAGCAAAATAATTTTGCATATTTCTGAAAATATTCTATCTGGGCTGATATAAAGAATCAGAGAAACACATTTAGTTGAAATAGTAAATTTACTTAACTTTGAAAGACACTGGGTAGTGGCTTCTCTCTGTAGCTTTCACTTCCTCATTAGATTTGGGCCAAATCTTTTAAGAGTTGAGCTCCATCAAGCAAAAACGAGATGTAAAAGTTGATAAAGTTATTGCAGGAAAAAAATCCAATACAACAATTTCATATTATAAATTGCCCCAAAACATTATTCTTACTGTTAATGTTGTTGATAATACCAGCTCTGCTGAGCTTTCCCACCCTGCCTTCCCATAGCCCCCACGGCCATGGTCACTAGGCCAGAATGTGGTGCATCACTCATGTCTGGTACAATTATAGAAGTCTGATTGATTTGCGCTTCTCAGTGATGAAGGCACATTCTACACTCTGGCATCACTGGACAATGTATGACAGGACAGCCATCAAGCCTTGGAGCTCTACTGACAGTCTCTGCCATCCTGCCAAGCCTAATATTTGACAACGTCAGAATGGGATGTGGAAAAGCAAACTGGACTCTCAGGAGGCATTATAAATCTTCAACTCTTTGGCTTCTGGGATCTATGTTACTGCTAATAAAAGTCAACAGGAGAAACATGCTTTTAAGGAGAGCCAAGCACTTTATTTAAATGAATTTAAATAAAAAATAACATAATTCAGGAGAGTTGAATGGTACTTTATCCCTAATCTGTCCCCATGTGCCCTGGCTGTTCTGGCTGGCCTTTCAAGAGGACATTACAGAATCTGCACCGAAACTTAATCTTTGTAAAAAGGGAGCATTTCTGCAAGAAATGTGCTGCATTGGAAATGTTACATAATGGCCAGGTTGTGTTAGATTGTTCTTGAAGTCTATCAGAAAGAAACGTTACAATATCAGAAGAAAATCACCCTTTTCAAAAAGAATAGTTACATGTCACAAGCACTGCCTATAATGGTTATTTACATGAGGCAATTTTAAGGGCTGCACAGTTGAAGTATGGCTGGGACTAAATTTTAGAACTTTGTCTTTAACACACAAATCCACAGAACAATAGAAGTGGTAGTCCTAAGTTGCAATAACAATACCAAGTGTGAATTTGGCTTCCACTGATATTCTGTAAGCCAAAAGTCACTCAAAGGAAAGATATAAAACATTGTATTATCATTATTATTGGTGCCAATGATAGTTTGAAATGGCCAAAGGACTCAGAATGGAAGAAAAACATAAAAGGCTTGAGTACCATGAGGATGGGAACTGTTTTGTTCCCTAGTGCATCAACATTTTCTACCCAGAGCACTGCTGGGTACTCAGCAGAGATTTACTGGACGAATTGGCTAAATGAATAATTGAGTGAATGAGTGAATGAATGAAAGAGTGGGTAGTACCTGAGAGGTGTGGGAAGAATAAGGGACCATAGGAAATATTAGGTCTTCAAAATTCATTCTTGAAGGATGACAGGAAGAGCTACATGATCAGCCAGAGAGGGGCCCCTGGAGGGGCGTGGGCTGGTTGTTGTAACTAATCATGAAAATCTCTTAGCCCAGCTATAGTATTTCTCTGTTCTAGTAGAAACCAGAATAATACAAATACCCCAATACATTAGTCACATGTATCCCAAAAGTATAAGCAGAAATATACCGTGTCAAGTAATTTAAAAGCATATAAATTATATGTTAAGTATATAAACTTAGATATTTATGGATATTTGCAACATTTATCAACAAATTGAGTAGAAATATACATTCACACACAAAGCACAGGAAACGTCTTGTTCTTTGCATCAACTGAACCACTAGCCACAAACCTCAGATACTTACTTTAGTATTGTTTTTGACGATTTCACGTTAGGAGCGTGACCTGTAGAAACATTCCCTGGAATAAGCAGGGTAACTAAGCAGTTAAACTGTGGAAGTAAAATCAGCCTCAGCTGTTTCAACTTGGGAATTCAAATTGCTGAGCAATTCCTTTTAGAAATACCACTGTTAAGAAGTGTTTTATTCTTTTTTTTTTTTCTGAACAACTGGGAGGGCCTGTCTCAAGCCTGAATGTGGAGCCACTTGAGGCAAGACCGTTCTCCAGGGTGTTCCTGCAATGGGTAGAAGTTCCCTCTGAAACATGGCAGAAGGGACACAAAAATATGAATGTCCCAATATGTTCACTTACCTCAAGACCATAAAATCATATTCCTCAGAGAGAAACTGTGTCATTTTTCTCCTTTGGACATTTCACTGTCATCATTGTAAAAAAAAATGTCCCCGAGCTTCTGTGACTATCCAGCAGGAACTGCTTTATTTCCAACTTGATTTTGCTTCCTGAAAAACAGACTCGATAATACCTGCACGCTTGCCTGTCTCCCACTCAGGTGCTCACTGTTTAGACAGGTATCAAGGGTCAACTTGACAGTCTTCCAACTACATACATTCTCTATGGCTGACAGCTCAAATAATTGTTGCTAGAAATCTGAATTTTAAGGCTAATAGTGGGGTTATCAGAATTTTACCTGTAATGCTCTCGGGTTATGTCTTTAGAAATTATAAGATAGATTCAACCGACAGTGCTTCAAGAAATAACCGTATGAGCATTTCCATCCTCAAAAAAAGTTTGTATTTAATTGGAATATCCTGTCAACAAAGTGGAACCTGCAGAACTAGAGTAAGCACCTCTGAAACAATTGAAAACCAACAGAACTAACATAACTTGAACCATCTTTGCAGTATGCGAAGGAGCCTGCTGGTTTTGGCACTTGAGTGGGCCCCATGGATCCCTAAAGTGGTTCTCAGTTTACAAGGTTCGATTCTATTTTTAAACCAAAGATGAAAATGAGGACTTCAAGAGAAGAGCAAATCTTGCTTGAGCACAGACAGTAACTTTGCACCACTTGCTATTCCCAAACTGATAGCTAAATCCCAGCTGCCTAAGGCAGAAAGCATTCTAACAGCAGAGGGAGAGGGTTCAAAGCCGGCCCCTTGTTCCTGAGCTTTCGAGTTGCAGACGTTGATCTCCCTGGTTGTTAATATTTCAGGTTTCAGTGGCTGAGGATACAGACAGTTTTGCTGAAGAAAGGCTGGAGGATCGCTGGAGACTTCCTCAAAGGGCTTCTGGAAGATATCTGAGTAGCTGCTGTCACAAGGTTGGTAGCAGAGGGCAAAGGGATGGCTTTCCTTAAGCTTTAGAATATGTGTGAGTGCTGAGTTGCATTGCAAAAAGTTCCACATTTTGGAACTGATAAGAAAAAAGTTTCACGCTCTGTTCAAATCCTAAGAGGTGGGAAAATCAGTCAATACATGAGAGTTGCGTTGGGTAAACACTGTCGATGGAACAACACAGAGCAGGGATGGGTTGCTCTCAGTAGGAAGTTCTTCACTACTGCGGCTACCAGTTATGTCAGGGAGTGACCACAGAACTTCCAAATGCCTGCTGCATGCAGGAAAGTTGGTACTAGTCACTTGTAGTATCTATCATTTCCTTCTAGCTACCATCCTGAGCAAACCTTTTGCCAAGGCCCCTGTGTGATCCTGGTGGATGTAGAAATGGTGGATCATTTGTGATGCCTGGAGAAGTGTAGTGTCCTCTATTTTGACACTGAAGTTATCCTGGAGCCCAGGGACTGTGGTGGACTGGTTCACTTTGAGATGCTGCAGGACCCCAGAAGGGCTCAGGACACAGGGACTGGGTGATGGGTTTATTTTTTCTTGCAACAGTTTTCTTGTCCTGGCCAGTGTGGCTCAGTTGATTGGAGCATCCTCCTGGAACCAGAAGGTTGTGGTTCATTTCTGGTCAGGGCACATACCTGGGTTGCAGGTTTGATCCCCCACCCGGGTGTGGAGGAAGGGCAACCAATTGATGCTTCTCTCTCCCATCTATGTTTCTCCTCCTCTCTTCCTTTCTCCCTTCTTCTCTCACTAGAAGCAATGAAAAAAATAATGAAAAATAAAAAAGTTTTCTGTTACACATACATGGGTAGAATGAGTAGATTAGTAGCATAGAATTTTCTCAGATTCAAAGTCTTGACAATAGGTGATTGAAGAGAGTGGTGAGTGTGGGCAGAACACGCTCTCTCTCTCTCTCCCTCTCCCTCTCCCCCCGACTGGTTCTCTTTCTCTGGAGAACCCTGACTGAACTGATATAAGCAGTTTATCATAGAGATCAACACTCAAACGAGGTAAGTTAACTTTGAATCTCCCCCCTCCATTACTGAGGTGCAGAAAACATAAGGCTGTGACATAATGTCTCTGCCTCTATTTCTCCGTTTGTTAGCATCTACTTGACAGCTTTTGGGGGAAGATTACACAAGTTCATGTATTTAAAACGCTTAGACTAATTGTGGGCCCATCATAAACATTTAATATCTGTTAGATGTCTGTATTAGTGTTGGTACATGACAATCATTCATTAATAACTCAAAGAATAACATATGGTGTTAAGTATTCTGTGAAATAAGATCAATCTCCTCAAGAAATCTGCTTCAGGAATTCTTACTCCAGGACCCCCTAAAACTGACAGTTTGCATGAGTTACTCTAAAGAGTCAGTCCACAAATTTTTTAAATCTTCAGTGAGAAAATTTAGGCTCTGGAAGTCCTGGTACTGAGATCCCTGCGCAGCCTTGAAATGGTGCCCACAGAGGCTTCAGGATGGGTCCGAGGGCCACAAAACCATTTTGAAAAGGAGTTGGCTGTGATTTAAAACATAATGAAAACTAAAAAGTTTTCTGTTACACATAAATTTTCTGTTACACTTAAAGTTTCCCCCCACATCCAAATGGCCCTTGCTTACTCTCACATCACTGCTCACCCCGGTGGAGGGGTAGATGTCTCTGACAGTGTGTGCCAGGTCTTGTCCTACGTGTCACTCCCCTGGTTTTCTTTCCATCCCAGAGTGTCAGATATGCTTTGAGATGAGGTTTCCTTTTAGAATTTAATTTGTAGAAATCATACCTGCTTATTATAGAAAATTTAGTAAATGCAGAAAACTTGAAGGAAAATATATAACAAAGAATTCCAGGCTTTTTCTGTACCTATTTTTAAACACAATGATATAGTGTTTTCAGACTAGTGCAGTTTAATGCATTTTAACTTAAGTGTTACTCTTTTTCTGATTATGAGTAATATGTGCCCATTGTAGCAAAATGAAAAAAACAGAAAAATATTTAAAACTTACTCAGAGGCTCATTTAACAATACAAGATCCAGTGTTAATTGGTGTAGAGTTTTTGTTTTTCCCATGCATATAAAAATGTTAGAGGTTGTAATCAATATGCTGATTATAAGGAAGGTTAGCACAGAAAGAAGCACAGGTTTCTGATGAGGGGGGCTGCACTGGGGAGGTTTGTGCCAGAAGGTTCTTTTAGTCTCTGTGAAAGCATTTATTCAACCCAGTAAAATATTTTTGAATTATGTTTGTGCTCTTTGTCTCCATTGTAATTGTTCCAGCTCCTTCTATGAAAACAATTTGTAATCTCAGCTTGGATGAGGCCTTCCTGGTCTTCCATCTCTACCCCTTTCTCCATTATTATTCAATATTTCCTTTTCCTATTCTTATTCATATAGGATCACTTGCCAAGTTGGACCCTGCTGTCACTGATTCATGTCCTGAGGCAAACCTTGCATAGGTTACTCTCCAGTGCATCTGCATCACTGTGGGCCTTTCAGCCTATCCAAGCCCTTTCTTCTGTCGCCCCCCTGGTTGCCTGTTCCTGTCAGTCTGTTTGCTCCTGGAGCCTTTCTGCTCTCCTGACAGAAGACTTACCAACTTGGGTCTCAGTGAATCCACTCCCCACAGTTCTTGATTCGCATCTGTTCATGCTGCTAATATTTCTAGTAAATGTGCTCTTTCTCTGAATTTTCATGAATTGCTCTCATTTCGTTGCTTCCTTGCAGTGTTCATGTTCTCTGTGCTCTGTTTCTTTGCAGTGTTTCTTTTCCTCAAGTCCTATTTTTTTGCAGCATTTTTTCATAAGTTGTGCTTTTTCTCTATACGCTAAAGTTTAAACAGATGAAGCTTGTTAAAATCTCCAGCCCTATCGGCACCAGGATTGTTTTTGCTCTTGTTCCCACCTACACTGCAGGGACTCAGTCCCTCAGATGCAGTGTGCCCTCTTGTCCCCTTTACTGCATTGTTGGCAAGGCTGTTCCTAGAGTGTTGTCACCTCTGGGTGGGTGTTGGCAGTGATGGATATCAGAATCTCAGTTGTTCCTTAGAATAACTAGCCAAGATGAAGCAAGATGACTAAATATTTTTCTGATTGGTAAAGATCTTGTATTTTTAAACCTGAGAACACAGGGGACCAAAGCACTTTGTGCTATAGTATTAAAATTTATAAACCCACAATTTAAAATTTAGCTAAAAGAATTTTTAACAGAAATAATGCACATTTTGTTAGACACATCCTTGAAATACTGACACCAAAATATTGACACAAGGCCTTGATAGAAAAATTCTTGACTAACAATTGCTTCATTTTCTAGACCAGAGTGATTTGTTGTGGTTGAACTATAATATGTTATCACAAACTTCGTGGCCTAAACAACACAAACAAAATATCTTCAGTTCTTTAAGTTAGAAGTCTGGCAAGGACATCACTGGACTAAAATCATGGTACAGACAAAGCCGTGTTTATCTCTGAACATTTTCTCTCAGGGAGAATTTGTTCACCTGCCTTTTCCAGCTTCTCAAAGCCACCTGCCATCCTTGGCTCTTAGGTTCCTCCCTCCACTTCCAAGACAGCAATGACAGGCCAAGTCTCACATCAAGATGTGTCTTACATCACATCTGTCTGGTTTTCTTCAGTTAGCACATCTTCTCTAACCCCAGCTGGGAAAGAGTCTCCACTCCTGAGGACCCTGTGCTGTGATTACATTGGATTCACTCACATAATGAAAAGTAATCCTTCCATCTCAAGGTCCCTAATTTTAATTGTATTCTCAAAGTCCACTTTGCCAGGTGCTCATAGATTTGGGGATCAAGCAGAGAACATTTCTAGGAGGCTGCTATTCTGTTTATCACAAAGAGTAAAGCTGGAAAATACTAACAACATAAGAACAACAGTAACGTTGAAGGGTAACGAATTCCCCATCAGATCTATAATTATCTAGTGTCTTGTCTTCATAGAAGAGAATGATTTGTGTGTGGGAACTGCTCCTACAATGGGTGTTATATAATCTTTGACCCTGAGTTGCTGATGTTTGCTTACTAGTTTGTTTTGGAAAGTGTATTTCTTCTTCAAAAAAGTTTTAACCACTTTATTGAGTGATGTTTAACATGTAAAAAAGTTGTGCATATTTAATGTATACCACTAGATGAGTTTGGGGATAAGTATATAGCCATGAAACTATCAGCACCATCAAAGCCATAAACCTCCCCATCTCCTCCCAAAGTTTCCTCTTGCCTCCTGTATTGTTCTTACCATCATTGTGTGTGTATGTGTGTGTGTTAAGAGCACTCAACATGAAGTCTGTATTCTTAGAAAAGTTTAGATATACACTGCAATCTTGTTAGCAATAGACACTATGCTGCACAGTACATGTCTAGAACTTATCTGGCATAACTGAAACTTTATGCCTTCTGGCTGTCACTTTCCCGTTTCTCCCTCTCGTCAGCCCCTGGCAACCACCTCTCTGCTCCTTGCTTCTATTAGTCTTGCATTCTATTGATTAGTATTCAGTATTTTTTGTTTGCTAAAAATATACCTGTATATATACATATATAGGGTATACATATGGGGCAAAAGTATGTTTACAGTTGTTCATATGGAAAATAATGCGATAATTAATAAGTAATAATACAAGAATAAACTGTGTTTCACATACTCACAATTATAACTCTACATTTGCCCACCCTGTATGTAATGTAAATTATGATATTTTCATGCATTAGATAAAAAATAAATATAGCCCTGGCTGGTGAGGCTCAGTGGGTTGAGAGCTAGATTGCGAACCAAAGGGTCACTGGTTTGATTCCCAGTCAGGGCACATGCCTAGATTGTGGGCCAGGTCCCCAGTGGAGATTGCTTGAGAGGAAAGCACACATTGATATTTCTCTCCCTCTCTTTCTCCCTCCATTCACCTCTCTAAAAATAAATAACTTAAAAAATTAAAAAATAAGGATATAAGTGAAAAAAGCAGATAACATAACAGTATATACAATATATCTCCATGTTAAATATATAAATTTATTCACAAAATAAATTTACAAACACATCCTCTGAAATGTTTAACAATGATAGTCTCTGGAAAGGAAGTTACAGGTGATTTTCTTTTTTTGTCCTTCAATTATATTTGTGATTTGGATGGAAAAATGTTAGCACAATACTTACCCTTTAAAAGGTTTCTAAAACAAACTTACAGTTGGTA
>VMDR010016041.1:0-21609 GCA_007922815.1 Macrotus californicus | reverse complement strand
TTTATTGGTGAATTCTACCAGGGGTAGAATACCCTTGCCTCAACCAGGGGTCCTGGTAAAAGGTGAAAGATTTATATGATCTGAAGAGAAACCAGAGTATTGGGCTCCTGGTAGATACTTCATGCTTTCAGTTAAGACTTCTGGAAATCTTACCCTAGTATTAAGAGCAAACCCACAATGTCTGATACCCAGCCTTGAAACCTCTCATTTCCTGATTTGAATCAAGGTGATCTGTCCTAAGTCTAAGTTCCAGCCAAAAGAAACTTGTATCTTTCCCAACGAATGAAACATCATTCAGATTTTCTCCAATTTTGCATTTACAATGTCCCACGTTCAATAAACACTGATTGGGCCTGTCAGGATACAGAATCAAGTGAATAAAAACCAAGACCACAGGAACATACCCAGAGATTGTCCAGATACCAAGATCGTCAGAAACAGAATGTAAAATATGTTTGAAAAAAGCAGGCAATAAGATAATTTTGTTATTTGTGACTAATGACAATTTTGTTTTCTCCTTTCTAATTCTTATACCTTTTATTTTTATTTCTTTTCCTTATGGTGCTTTGTAAATATTTTTTCCTGGGTCTGTAACTTGTATTTTCAGTCTTTTAGAAGTATGTTTTGCAGAGCAAAAGCTCGATTTATCAATTTTTTTTCTTTTATGGATCATGCTTTTGTTTCCATATATAAGACCTCTTTGCATAGCTCCAGGCCATGACGGTTTTCTCTTATGCTTTTGTCTAATCTTGTATTTTCCATTCAGACCTATGATCCACTTGGAGTTAATTTTTGTATGAAATGTAGGGTTTATGTCACAGTTTAATCTTTTGCATATGAATATGCAAATGTTCCAACACTATTTGTTGACGAGCTGGCAGAACTCTTTATCATATCATAATGTGCTTTAATTATCTCCTTCCACGCCTGCTTTCCCGTTGAAGCATTTCTTCTGCACTGAGTCTTCAAGTTACCTTTGTATCTGGGAATCTATTTTAGGTCCTCAAAAAGTCAATGCTCAGTAAATGTTGATTGCATTAATAAATAATCAACATTTAATTCAGATTTTCAGTCGTAGAAATATTCAGAATATGTGTTATGGACATGTCTAGTTTTTCTTTACTTTCTGCTTAGAGAGCATACCCTGCCCTTATCTCATACTAGAGGCAGTGTGTGTTTTCTATGGCTTTGCCATAAATGACTGGACCAGAGGCATAAACATAAATCAAACTGGGCCAACTAGTTTTCCATGCCGACATTTGAATTGAGACATGGGTAGAAGTATTCAGATTGCTCTGGTGTCTGGGTCTGCAATACTGTACAGACTCAAGGGCTGAAACCACAGTGTTGAAGTGGCAGTGATATACCAAGCAGAGGTGGAAAATAAAATTGCAGAGTCACTTGAGCATCAAAAGTGAAGACGGGAACAAAGGGGGTAGATGTTGAACTTTGCGGTTCTCCTCAGGCTGGGCTGTGGTATTTGAGATTCCCTATTTTTAAAGCTAGCTTCATTGGGAGTTTGTCTCATTGCAAATAACCAGTCCAGCCAATCAAGGTAGTAAGAACAATTCATTAAATGACATTTAATTTTAAAAAGATAGCCTAGAGGGTAATTAGAGTTCATGGAATTTTTGTAATTCCCAAATGATTTGGTATATATAAAGTTTCCCTAAGAATGGTTGCTACATTCTTATAGCTAATACGTACTGCTTAATTTAAATAACTTCAGTGACATTGGGAATAAAGGAGTGTTATTCTTTTTGAAAAGTTCTCTGCTCTTCTAAAGACTCATTCAATCAATGAGTCAGTCTCAACCAAGCACGGGGTGCTGGTGATAAAAAATGGGCAACAAAAGAGCCTGCTCTTCATGAGCCCAGAGTGCAGCAGGAGAGATAGGAGTTAATACGCAATAATTTAAGACTCTGATTATAAGTAATCAAGAAACAATAGCAAATCATACCAGGGCTCACATAACACACTTACAACAACGGAAGACCCCTGCCGTTTGATATGGTCAGGCAAGGCTTCAGAAAAATTCGAGGTTTGACAACTAAGGTATGTGTGGGTAGAGAAGAGAATGGAGGTATAAGAGTTTCCTTTACATGTACTGGTATTTATAGAAATGTAAATATTGCTCATCTTTTTGTGAAGGTTTTGGGTATGCATTCAAAGCTGCACACAGCTTTCCCATTATTTGCAATTTCGTCTAGAAAATGCTTTCAGAGTTCAGCTACAAGTTTTGGGAAGCATAAGAGCAAAGAAATGATGTTAGTGCCAGAGCTTGAGGAAAAAGCTGTTTCATGGTGTGTTGACAGTAATTTAATTAAAAAACGTTATCTTTTGTACTAGCACTCAAATTTCCTTAGTCTCTTCTGATGATCAAGGGCATTCTTTGTTAAGTCTAACATGCTAGCCTTCAAAGTTGCCTCGTGTGCAAGGAAGCTGTCAATCATACGCTTACCGTGTACAACAGAAGGGTTCTAATGGGAAATCAAATTACGGTCCATTTGGAAATGTCGCAGTCAAATGATACCAGCAAAAATGAAGAGGTTCATTGACTATTCAAATTGGTATATAAAGAACTGCATGTATTTGCTGCTAATCAAAGATAAAGCTGGCCTTGGAGCTGCCTGAGACCACCCAGGCGTTTGCTAATGTTGGTGTTTACATGACACGTTGGAAACAAACTGGGCAATTACAAAGGCCCAGTCTAACTAGATCCTAACAGGCAAAATGCCCTCCATACAAATGTTAATAGCTTTGACCTTCGCTGGTTTTTAATCTCATTCTTTCTGGCAGAGGGAATGAACTCCAGGTTATAATGTACAGAGGAGTCCTTTTTGTTTTTCTTTCTGATATTGCTGGGGAGAATGAAAGTCCGTCTTTTTTGCAGTTGGGTATATCACGGAGTGTATGCACGGAACGTCTGCTGATTGACTGCGCTTCAACAAAGGCAGATTCCGTTTGCAGCCGATATGGAGCAAAGTCATCGGATGCTGTGTTTACAAAGTAGGCGAGGAGAGTGAAAAATTAGTCATAAAAGGGCTAATCTTATTGTTTGCTGGATGAGAGAATGGCACTTTTGTGCTTGCTTTAAGAGGAGTTGGCTTGTTGCCTTTCCTTCCCCAGCTATGCCTTGGCAGCAAAACAATTTCCAGATTCCCCAAAGTGTTATAGATTATAAAGGACACAGTAATGTTGGAAGGGTTTCCTAACATCGAGGAGGGTACAAACTGCACTGGAGATGGGCTGTTTACATGCCTGTGAGCCACCCTGCATAAACTTCTATTTTCTCCCATTGGTGTTTCTAAAGCAAAAGATAAATATTTGGGCTGTCAGACAAATTCATTAGTGTTTAATTTTCTAACATATTTAAATGCTTAGTTGTGCTAAGAATAAAGTTCTGGTCTGGCAGCAGTAACTAAGTGGACCTCTCTGACTAATGGGCCATGTGGCTGAAGGAAAGCATCAGGGCAAGAGGGCTGTGTTTCTGCTCCTGTAGTTCATGACTGCTTAGCTGGAAGGCCCACTGAGGGAGAAGAAACAATAGTGGACAGCGGCAGCTCTTGGTGCAAACACAATCACAAAGTTGGTGTCTCTGAATTTAAAGTGTTCCTGGTTATAACCTAATCATCTACCCAGTTTTTCTAAAGGAGAGGTAACAGTTTTGGTCAGAGGCATGTCCCAGATTTTACAGTTTCTCCCCACGCTGATTCCTGCATTTAGTGGTGACCTGCAAAGACTGAAACAGTGGCAGCTATGTGTCTCTCTCAGGTGACCTCAGTCATTCACTCTTTTACTGGTTCAACACAATATCCGTTCAGGCCTGCCAGAGGGCAGGAGCTGGCGTTCCTGGCGGTGGGGTGGTGGGGGGACACTACCTCTGGGGGTCTCTGATCTTGTAGGAAAGACAGCAAAGCAGACAAATAGTTCCAAGTGCAGTATACCAAATTTCATGATAGTGGTGCTTCCAGAGCACGGAAATACCCCTCCCTTCTGTAGTGGAGGAGAGCTTCCACGCAGACGACAGGTGATCGCGTCTCGAAGAGTGAGTTAGAGCAAGCAGATGACAGGCAGTTCTAAATGATCAGAGCCCGCTTCTCGAGCTGCCGCACAAAGTTCTGTGCCAGGGGTATATGAGGCCAGAGAACAGATATGACTTTATTCATCTACTAAGAGTTAGTTGTTTATTCGTTTGACAAATATTTGTGGTAGACCTAATCTGTGCCGGGCACTCTAACAGACGTTAGGGTTAGAAAAACAAATGAGATGTTCTCAAAGCTCACCATGGATTGTCGGTTCTGGGGAACTATATCTCAAAACAAATATGTATATATTATTGAATAGAGCGTAACAATTTATGCACTCAAACAAGAATATTTCACATAAAATTGATTGGCAAGAGCAGCTTTTGGAAATGCCCCTAGACTCCAGAAGATTTGTTTATTTTATTCCAGAGTCAGAGATAATGTGCTGAAAGACTTCGAGGAGTGCTCATAGGTATACTTAAAGAATTAAGTAGAACAAGGGATTGGAGGGATAAGTAGGCACTAAGCATCTATAAGTTTGCATTTATATGAAAGGAAATGGGGCACTAAAAGAGGATTAGAAGCAGGAATGGCTGCAGCAGTTGAGGGTTTTAGAAGCATCACTCTAGTGACAAGCACCCATAAGTACATCTGAAGTCACGCTTTAAAAATACGGTGCCTACACCTGTTTTTCACTTTCCCTGCCTGTACTGAATCATTTGATGTTTTTCATCAATGTCTGGACCTTAAATGGACAACCTGCAAACAGTGCACGGGCCAGAGGCTTGCCTTAGTGAAATTTCTCTTAAAGATGAGATCGCTGGAAGAACAAGTTCACTCTAAAAGTTGGAACCACCTTTATTCATACTTTGAGCTGGTTTAACCTTTTCTTTAGGTCCTTTCCTTTAAAGGATCTAGAAATATTTCACATGCACTAGATGGGCTATTTTTCAGAGGCTGCTTGGTTGCAAGCCGTTCAAACTAACTTTGGCTGGGTGGGGGGAGGGGGTGGAATTGGGGAAGGGCTATACTGAATTATTTGAAGGGCAAACAATGTAGCCAGACCTTAGGAAGACTGTAAGCAGGACCTGGAGTGAGAATACGTCTGAGACCAGGGGAGTTTCTGTGTCTCTTTGGTGCATATTGGATTTTAATTTCATTCTTTATGTCTGCAACACATTTCCCTTTGTTTGTTTGATTTATTTTTTAACAAACCTGTGTATAAAGTGTCCACACCAGGTTTTGTCCTTTTAGTCTAAGCATCCTCAGAGAGCACACAATTTCAGTTGTTCAGGAAGGGGAATTCAGCTGTGACTGTAAGGAGGCCCTGTAACCCACTGCCTGCTCACTGAGGCTGCGCAGTTAGGCTTGGATCCGTGGGTGGGGTAATTCCATTACCAGAGGGCTGGGCAGGGTGCAGTGTGTGGATGAAGGAATGGCTATAATCTCGAACACTTTTTTCCTTCACTCAGAAAGCCTGGCAAATCCCTGATATGAATGAGCATATTTTCCATAGGAAGAAGACCACTCACATTTTTCCCATGTTTCCTTTCTCAGTTTGATATTTTATAAAGAATAAATTGCTGTGTTAGTCATGATTCTCCAGGTTGCAGTGTTAGAAACTGAACTCATTTTACTAAAAAACATGGTATTGACTAATTTTCCTGAAATGCTTAGACCACAGGTTAGCTGGATTTAGCTACATTGGTAAGGTAGGCAAGAGGTCTGCTCCTGTCCTCCAGTCTCCGTGCTCTCCGTTGAAGGCTTTGTTCTCAGATGGGGCCTCCCCACGTGCTGGTAAAGGTGGCCCCTGCAAGCTCCTGCCTCACATCTGCTTACAGTGTGGGTGATGTCAACAGTGTCACTCCTTTGCTTCCAAAACAGTTTAGGCTCCAAAATTAAAATGCAAAATTAGAATAAAAATGTGTACTTTCCAGCTATTTAATTGAATTTGGGGAAGAGAAAGTAAGTTTCTACCTGAATTTTCTCAGAATTCCCCACATTATATGCCGATGTCGTAAGCAGCAGAGCGAAGTGCAAAGTGTGGTTCCTGGGGTTGAAGACTGTGGAATGTGAGACCCTGGTATCCTGTGACAGCTGTGAAGGCATCGGCATGGGTGGCTCTACTTGTTCATTTATGTCTACTGTAAACCACAGCAAAACGGGTTTTTTATTGACTTTTAAAGCTTTCCATGTCTTGATGTCTCTTTTTTAAAATCCCGAAGTATAAAAATTCTTCTTCAGCAGCTTTCAGAAGTTTTTCATTGTAATACTATTTCACATCTGCATGCCTGTGTTTGTGGACTGAACATCACTGTCTCCACTTGTAGTTTAGAAAGATTGCTTAGTACTGTGAGAGAGGAATTGAAGGCTAGGGATGTTAGAGAGCGGTGGTTAAAAGGCTATGTTGCAGTTGCCAGTTGTTGGATTTAGAGGTCACAAAAGCTGGACCAGACCATAGCAGTGGTGCAGAAAAGTGAAAGTACAGTTATGAGAGAGACATATTCATGTTGCATATTGCTGCCTTCCATATTTTTATTGTTAGCAAAATGGTAAGCCAACGTCATTAAGTGGACTAGTGAATAATTCCATACAATTGGTTTTAGAAATCATTTGAACGGAGAATTCACATTAGCATAATTTTGTTGAAGGAAGTAAGAAGATGGAAGCAGTCAGGGCAGAAATGGTCTGTGCCTGAGAGAAAGCAGGGCAGCGGAGCAGGTGAGAGATGTGCAAGGCAGCCGAGGCGAGGGGCGTGTGAAGCAATGCAAAGCTCGGTTCCGAAAGCAAAAGAGGGGACTCAATTCTGAGGCCGATTTACTCTCAGGGCTGTGGCCTTGGGAACGTGGACCTTTTTGGTGTTCTTTACCTTTCCAGGTTAGTAAAAATCATCACAACAGCTACAGGCTTTGTGGCTGGTTTTCTTTAGCATAGACAAAGCTATTTTATTACAGGCATGAAGATAACCCAGGTGCAAGCTACATAAGAAATAGACAAATGCAGTTTTAGAATTCAAAACCTAGTCCAATTTCACTTTGGAAACCCTTTTTACTGGTCTGCCTAGGACTGTGTTTTTCTGTTCCAAAGTCCTTAGTTTATGGCCTCATTTTATTTACTCTGAAACCAGGCTACTTTTCTATTTATCACTCTTGTTCCTCTCAACTAAAAAGCTTGATTCTCTTCTAATTTAAAATTTCCAAAGTTTGATTCTTCTAGGAAGTAGGAGGTATTTTGTTTATTCGATACACCTATGTCAGGTGGCTGAGGTGGCACCTGGCCAGGCTGTTGTGTCATGGATGAGGTTCAGTATACGATCCCTCACAACAGCACGATCAAACACATGACCACGGAAGGAACGACAAGGGGTGTAAGGGTGGAAATTGCCAAACAATGTTTTTGTTGTTCCAGTACTTGTTTTTACATCTCTTCTTTAGTTTTATCTTCTCTTTCTTTTTGTTCTAAGAGAGAGAGAGGAAGGGGTATACAATGTTGGGAAAAGACCAGAACTTGGAGTAGAGAAGCAGCAGAACAAGGAACCTAAGTTAAATAAATTGGCCCCTCATCATCTAATGTTCACTGAGAAACTGTATATTATTTTGGATTATTAAGTTGCTTGTTTGGGATGCAAATGACTACTCACAGGTTAATGAGATTGACCATTCCTACCATCTTGGTGTTGAATACCTTAACACCATTTACTTTTATTAGTGGAAGAGGAAGTCAGTTGGTTTGCTTTTGCCCCAGAGGGCAGAACTAG
Organism: Macrotus californicus; assembly: GCA_007922815.1. Lineage (NCBI taxonomy): Eukaryota > Metazoa > Chordata > Mammalia > Chiroptera > Phyllostomidae > Macrotus > Macrotus californicus. The sequence continues at coordinate 13,824 of VMDR010016041.1, read as the reverse complement.
CATCGATAGTAGAGGGAAAGGGATTTCTAAGGTGGGAAGCTGTGGGATGTTGCCTTTCTGTGTTCTTTTGGTGTCTACTCAGGGTTGAGCAGAGTACGTTACAGGAAATTCAAACATTGATTAAGAAGTGTATAAACTAGAGTTTATTTACTGAAGCAAAATTAAACATCTTAAGCAACTAATGCAAGAAAGGAATGTATTGAACGAATCTGAGAGAGCTTGGATTGCCAGGAGAGTCTAATGGACCAGGTTTCAAACAGAGAAAAACCCAGTTAACTCCAAAAGGTCTAGTTGGCATAACCACTCCACCATGCAGGCCAGATACCATCGCAGAAATGAGTACATTTTTGCTTTATTTAAACATTTACTAAATACCTACAATTGCCAGGTACTGGGATATCACAGAGAATGAACAAATGCCCTGGTCTTGTAGAGCTCGTATTTTCAGCAGGGGAAACAGACACTAAACTAATAAACAAATACATATGTAACACCTGGAGTAGTGTTATGCTTTCATACTAAGAACAATAATCAAACAGGTTCTGAAAGGAAACATAGGAGGGGAACAGAATAACGGGGAAGGAACTAGAGGCCAGGACGGAATAAGCCATGTGATACCTCGGGGCAAGAGTGCAGCACAGAGAGGGAAACAGCTGCAAAATGAGCAGGACAAGCAATGAGGGGGCAGTGTGGTCAGAATAGAGTGCGCGAAGGGAAGGGAGGTGGTGACATAAAGGAATGCCAATTGCTCTTGTGACCTTAGTTTTCCCCCTTAAAATGTAAGTCTCTGGAGAGAGAACCATATTAGGTGAACTTAAAATGTGCGCTCACTTCTTGGCTGAATAAGGAAGAAAAGAGGCACTGGCCAACTAGAGGACTTTCTAGAGACCCCGTTAGCATTTTGAAGGTGGGGTGGGGGGAACAGATGAAGGCACTTGGATTCATTGTCCTGCCCAAAGGAGGGGAGGTAGCATTTCCAGAGGAGAAAGTGAAGTACAGTTCGGATAATTAATGGCAGACATTGAACGGTAAATGTCCCTATGGATAGTTTGTGTAAGTGACATTTAAGGTCCTTCTCAACATTAAGATTAATTAAGTGGTAGAAGTGAAAGAACGGAGGCAAAGGAGAAAGAATGAAGGACTGAGAAAAGAGGTGCCCTGCCCGGGGTCAGTGCCTCCTCCCCATTTTCATGTTAGCAAGGCTCAAGTTGGTCACAAGGCACAAAGACAAACCCTGGGGAGGGAATTTATTACAAGGGATAAATATTATAGGAAATTAAGAATCATTGGCAATTGGCTGTTCATGGCTGAACATCTAGGGGACCTGAATGTGCTAGAGAAGCAACAGCGGCTCTAGGAACCATCCCTTGGATGGGTTTGTTCATTGTTCTCCCGTTGTCAGGACTCAGCTTCTTTCCACCCCTTCTACTGAAACTGTCCACTTCTATCCCATTCCAGACTCCTCTCTTGTTTTGGCTCTTTGAGGGCATCTCCATGCCACCTTCTCTCCACACACCCCTTTACATCTATTCTGCTCCACATCTGATCTCTGGGTGCCTTACACTCAGACTCCATGAGAAGATCTCATAGGGTTGTTTGTCACTCCTTATTATTAGTCTTGCTATTGTGTAAATTTCTACTCTAAGTGATGGCACAGGCTGCAGGCTGCTGCTGGTCAACCTGTGTACTTACTGCTGGTTTGATTCAGGTGGTTGCCTTGCTTTAGGCCTATAGGAAGGGTGGTAGGGTCTTACAAACCAAGGATTGTGCTTAAGGAACTCTATACTGATGTTTTATTCAGAAGGGGTTGGTGACTGTGGTATGTGATCAGGGTTTCTTAGACTATTTTCTAGTTCAAAACAATACTAATCTCAGCATACAGAATATTGGCTTTGTGACAAGCATTTAAAGCTAGGAGAACAGTCTTACTATGTAAGTATTATTCCTATTTTTCTATTTCCAATACCTCACAGCTAGTAAACAGAAAAGCTAGGATTTAAATCCAAAGTCTTTATTTTCTTTGATAACATTGTTCAGAGTTCCTTTCATATATAGACCTCTGAGGTAGTAAAAAGTCTTTTTGTAAAGAAACAAGAATATCATAGAAGGTCCATATACTATGAAAAGGTAAAAAATTTTTTGGATGGACCATGTGCTTTCACTGCATTCATTAATCCATAAGTGATTTTGAATGGATACTCTGTTCAAAGGACTAAAGTAATAAAATGAGTAGAAATAATCTTATCAGATATAAATTCAAAGCATTTCAAATAAAATAGTACTAATGGTGCTTTTTTGTAAACAGAATGTCTGAATGCTATGAAAATCTGGCAAATACTTCTTTGCAATGTACAAGATAGAGAATTTCTTAATAATGGAAGAACTACAGAGAAAGATACTCTTATGGGAAAAAAGTTAAAGTAAAATATCCTGTGTAAATCTTGAAATAATAAGAGAAAAGGATAACAATGCCATCCTTTCCCTGGAGCTCACGAGAACTTCTCTGGAGCATCCCAGAAAAGTTCCTCAGTGGTAACAGGACCCTCTTCTGCGTGCCAAGCAAAAGTGTGCTGAGAAGTAAAGTGTGCTTCTAAACTGATGCCATTTACTTTGTGGAAGAACTGTCTCAAACATTTAAAATGCCCAAAATGATAGATGCCTTGGATTTTTCTGGATTTTGGGGGTCCAAATCATGAAAGATAACACTAATAAGAGAGAAGAGGTTGTATACGAATCATTACTAAACAGGTACAAATTTACAAGCACCCAACTAGAATGTGCCCCGTCAGCTGCAAGGTGAGACTTTGCCCTGCTCTCCGTGGTCAATGAAGAGAAACCAGTCGAAATGGAAGCCAGGGGCTGCTGCTCCCCGAACGACCCCCCAGTGTTATAATGTTTTCAACAGAAGGTGACTGAGCCTACATGAAGGATGAATGACCAATTGTGGGCATGCACTGAAGCAGCTGGAAGAAAGGGGTTGTTGTTCATAGATCCATTGCCGCTGCCAGGTAGCTTATTGTTAAATTCCGACACGACTTTAGGCACAGGAAAGTGCCCACCGTGGTCTGCCTCACATCTCTCACCTTTTCCCTCCACGCCTGAAAGCCACCTTCTTTCCTAGCCTATAACTGGCTGGAAGGTTTTGCAATGTGAGTTTCATCACAGATGAGTTTTTCCACTTTCGCATTCTTAGGCTTTTATGTTGCTGCTGTCTTCACAGAAGTAGACAGCACTATACATATTTCTACCAGGCATCAATTTAAAGACATGATGAAATGGGAATCCATGATAAATTCACATCTGAAAGTTCCGAGTTCTACCTTTCCCTGATGGGCTAAGGTAACATTTACTGAGAATAAAAATAATTGTCACCCTTGGAAAAATATCCCATTAGAAATACACGTCCTGGAAGGAGATAGATTACAACTACAATGAACTTTGTATGTTTAGCACATGAATTTAACATGAAAAATGTCTATTGATTTTATTTTCCAGACTGTAAGTTTATCTTACTCTTTTTCTCTTAGAAATGCTGTAACCTACTTATCTTGTAGGGGTTGCCCTTTAGTTAATGAGAGGACACTGTGAACATGGATGAAGAAGAAAGATTCCATGAATCATAAGAAAAATAATCCATGGCATTATGGCTTGTGCCAACTTGAGGTCATAGTAGATAAAGAAATGAAAGATCTGGCTGGTTTTGTCCAGGAACTTGTCTGAAGATGATTGAAACCTTGACTAACCTGAGCTGTGGACAGAGGTAGAGCTTTGTCTTTCTCTTCCTATCTCCAGCTCAGGTAGAAAATATCCCCTTTTGTGTTTAAAGATGATAAAGAAAGTCTGGACCTGGTAATTTTGTGAATGGTGACATAAAGGAAGAATTAAGATGCCAGAGGCTTCCTCTGAAAGATATGGGGGAGGTTCAACAGGAGGGCACACGACAAATTTAGCCGGTGCCTAATCGCCAAATGTTTGAGATCTGCAGTTACTGCTTTGCCAGGATTTTGTGATTAACTTTTTAGAAGTAGTGTCAGAAATGCTTTTCAACACGTAGGCTATGACACCAGCGACAGCATAAAGAAATCTTGTTTGTCGTCTGGGTCAAGAACTGGAGGGGCTTAGCATTCTCTAATCCCCGGTGATCATGTGCAGGGTGGATTTCAAAACTGAGACAAGTAGCCTCCTAAAACGAAGTGCCCCTCGTTCTGTTACATCAGAGAAAGTTCCTTGAACTGAAAATGTATGTGCTGTTTTTTTAAAGCCAAATAATTAGGCACACTGTTAAAAACACATCTCTTTTGAGAATAAGATTTGTTCTTTTCTACCTTTTATTTAAATTAATGGGAAGATAATTAAGACAAACACCCAGTCTATCTTGTTTTTATCTCTCTTCTTATTGCTTATGCAGACAAATTCTGGGCATAGTTTGGATAAATATGCAGAGGTATCCTCTCAGACCTTGGCTGTTCTCTTGATGTCATTGTATGCTATGACTTTGTTAAATCAACATTTATTAAGTGGAGCACAGGGTGTCTGAGGGTGAGCCATGGCTTAATGGAAGTCCCTAAGGGAGACTGAGATAGGAAAGACCGTCACTCGCAGGTCCTGGAGGAAATACACAGCATGCCTAAAGGGGCTGCAGGGGGAGGTCAAGACAGAGTTCAGGGAGAGAGAGGAAGGATCTGGGGTGTGGCCTTGACTAGGGTTCATGGGTGGGGTGCTTTTGGGTTCCCAAGGCTAAGACACAATTGGTAAATTCAAGCCAAAAAGAGCAGAGTTTTTGTAAGCTCCATGGGGGTCTAATCTAAGGGATGCACCAGAGGAAGCCCCTGAGGAGGGGTGGAGAGGCTGCTGATCATTTACTTGAGACTGTGTGGGCTACTATAGGGCATGCCTGAGAGGCGAGGGCCAGTTTCAGGCTCCCGCCGACCGCTTGGTCACACAAAATGGAGGCCTGGGCAGCAATACCATGGAGTAGCTTAGCTAAACTCGCAACACTGTGCCGTAGGAATTGCTGGGGCTTGTGAACCACCCAACTAAGCTTGCAGAGTTCAGAATACACAGCCACTCTACCAAGGCCAATAGCCCTAAAGCAAGGAGGCACAGCGTAATTAGCTCTTCTGATATCCTCTTGAAGAAAATGTCAGTTCAGAAACCTGAAGTGTTTGCTAATGACAAGGGCCCAACTGTCCCATAAAACTAGAAAAGTGGTGTCTGTTGTCTATTTCAAGAACTGGAAATGAAAATCTTAATGACACAGGAAATGCTCTTCAAAGGCCAAGAAGTCTTAGTGAAAGATAAGAGGATCAATCAGTCTTGAATACGAGTTTACTAAGAGACGGGATGCTGCCAGCGTGGATATGTATTTCAAAAGGCATGAATGAGACCCAGAAATAGTGTTAATTTTACTTTGAAGTATATAATGAAACCCTTCAAGTACCGAGACTTCAACACACCTCTTCCCAAAATGACCAAAATTTCCATTTTTGAGCGATTATCATTCCGCCTTCTTCCGTTCCCCAAGTCTTAGCAGAATTTTAAAAGAGCAGCTAATAAATGAAGTATACTTCAGTTTCTCGTAATGGATTGGATCAGAAGGGAACTGATAAGATGATATTGAAAAAGCAGGTGGGGGGTCGAAAAGCCGCAAGAGTGCTAAGCTGCATGGGTTCAATTGATTTCCTGGTGCGGAGACCTGCAGTCGCGGGGTTATTCCAGCAAATGCAAAGAGAGAGGTCCTTGCTCTATTGGAACTGAGGCTTTTTTTTAAAAAAAAGAAATTGGTGTCCATTTTATTTATATTATTTTATTTTAACTTAATTGAATTTATTGGGGTGACACTGGTTCGCCGGACCGTACAGGTTTCAAGTGTACAGCCCGATAGAACATCATCTGCACCTTGCGTCGAGGCTCTTCCCGAGGGACTGGTTACCAGCTGGGCCAGAGGTGAGGAGGAAGAGATAAGACCAATTAAGATTTCAGACTGGGAAAGCAGGAACCAGAAGCCCCAGGGAGAATTCCAGAGGGGAAGACAGAAAATGAGACTCCAGGTCACTGTGGGCATTCAAGATAGAAAACAAATATAATTTTAAACCTACTCTAGAGAAACTCATTTTAGAGGAAGATGAGGCCAAAGGAGGCCAAGCTTTGCAGTGTGGTGTTTAAAGGCAAGGCACAAAGGCAGAAAACCTGAGTCGAAACTTAACAAAACCTAGCCTGGTGCTTACCTTCCTTTCCGGGTTCTTGGCACACTTGGGGTTATTAGAGATTTAGCGGTGTACTTGGAGGAATTGAAAAGCTCAAAACAAAACTAAGCAATTCAGCAATAATTTCAACACAATCACTGCTACAGTTTAAGGATAATGGCAGTGTCCATAATAGCACCCCAGGGATTGAGAGCTAGTGGGGCATATAGTGAGGAATCAGAGGGAGATCTGGATGCTGGCTCTGTGACCTTGGGCCCCATACTTTATGACTCTAATTATCAGTTCTGCACCTGTGAAACGAAGAAGAAGAATAGGACCTTGCTCATGGGGTACTGGGGAGATTAAATGAAAGGACCTAGAGGTCACAGCCCCAGCACCTGTGAATGCTCATTATCATGCTGTCCCATTGCTCTTCAGTCCCTGCTCTGTTCGCTGTCCTGACAGCACTCTCTTGAACTCCAGAGGCCAACTTCTCATCGGGTTCAGTCAATTCTAGATCTTTCTTGGGCAAAGGTGTGCTGTCTCCTACCTTATAGCAAGTTTTCATCCTGCAAACCACAGGACCCAGTCATCAGAGCGTCCTGCCCAAAAGCCATTGTAGCTAAAGTATATAAATTCTGTCTGGGAGGTATCTACCATGCAATATGAAAAATAGGGACATTTATTGAAGAAGATACAAGATACAGGAAACATTGTGCACAAGACAATGGCGCCTCAGTCCCCTTCAAAGTTGGCACCTTGGGGCCTCACACAGTTCTTTCAGTGACCATCAGCTGCCCTGTCATGTTTTCCCAAATCTCATTGATGGTCTGAAATCTATTCCCTTTCAAAGGTGATTTCAGTTTTAGGAAAAGTCAGAAGTCGCAGGGCACCAAATCTGGATTGTAGGGGGGCTGAGTCACCTGGGTGATTTGATGTTTTGCCAAAAAACTCTGCACAAGACATGATGCGTGAGTGGGCATGTTGTTGTGATGAAGCTGCCAATCATCAGCTGCCCATAGCTGTGGCCTTCTGAGTCAGCTGAATAGTTTCTGTGGAGGAATGTTCAAGCTTAATGCAAAGTTGTATGCAGATTCATTGCTCTACTTGCTCATTTTGAATATGACAGCCACACAGCACACAAGCTCACTCAACAGCGTCTACTGCCCCCACTGACTAGTACAGTGAAGTCGTCATTATTCACACATGCACATTCCGTCCACGCTCTTGGCTGCCAGGTTACACGGGTGTCATGCAAACCATTGTCATTATATTAACAATGGCTGGACTTTTTCTGGACATACCTCATGAATATGAAGTAGCAAAGAACAACTTTACACATTGAATAAAATTTGGGGCACACCTGTAGACTGTTCACAGTGTACTACAGTGCCCTGAGTCAGCCTTTTAAGAATGAACTTTGTAGGGAAAAGAAAGGTTTATTTTCCCTCTAAATCAAGACTTTACTTCTCCCATAGATAGAACATCAATAAATTACTGAGTTACTCTGTTTCCAAGCTAAATATTGGCACTATAGAAAGTGTAGTACGTATGAGGGGGGACACCCTACCAAAACGAAATTATATGTTGGGTGGGCCCCTTGTAATGTAGGCTTCTCCCACTAGGTGAGTGTTCCAGGAACCCATCTGTAGCAGTGCACCAGGTGGTATTGTTGTGAGAGGTTGTGTTCGGCTTCAGTGAAATTTTTTTGAAGAGTCTTTCAACATGTTTGCACATTTCACGATGGGTGACTTACGAGTGCACCTGCTTACAGTGGGCACGAGTGCTCAGCTGTGTTTGACAAAAACAGCACCCCCAGTGCCCCACACTCCCCGTTCACCCTATCTTGCCCTGAGCACTTTTTTATGTTTGACAAAACATAAAAGTCCTGGATGACAAAAGTCCTCAAAGGGAAATGCTTTGCCAATGTGGAAGAGGTAAAACGAAAAAATGGCAGAAGCACTAAAAGACATCAAAATCAACAAGTTCAAAAACTTTTGAGCAGTGGGAAAATGTCTCGATGGGTGTAGTGCATCAAATGGAGAATACTTGGAAGGTGACTGAAGTTTAAACATGTAAGAATGTACACACAATTTTTTATAAATTTTGTTTTCTGGGGTCCCCCCTTGTATATCATCATTTTCCTTTCTTCAAAGCAACTTTTTGAGGTAGGTAATATTATTTTTAAAAATCATGTTGTGGATAGGAAACTAAGGCTTAGAAAGCTTAAGTAACATCAAATTTAGGTTTTTATGACTCTAAGGCTTAAGCTTTAGAATTTGTTTAGTGTGAGGCTGAAGCTTCTGGTCCTGGGACCACACTTTGAGAAATTCTTGGTGAGCCCCCTCCAAAAACCACATTAAAATGTCCATTTATACCCCTAAAATGGAAATACAGCCCTTCGAAGAAAGTCAGAAATAACTCCCCACCAGAAAGACTTTGAGGACTCTAGCTCAATGTTCAATACAGGCACAACACCCGTGTGCCAGGTGACTTCTTCCGTGGGTGAAGAAGGTATTTTGTGGTGAGCTTTGTATTTCCCACAATGCCCAGGGCACATAACTTAGGTAGTACAGTGCCTAACCCTGTGATTTATTGTTGTCATTTGAAATAAAATTATTCTACACATAGTGAAACAAAGCAGGAAACGAGGGCCTGGCAAGGGTTGTGGTTTGTCAATGGTAACCCATTGGTATAATGAATATTTGTTTGTTTCTGAGGTTTTGAAAATTGCTTTAGAAAGCCTTAGGGCAGAAAGCTTCACCTAATTAAAATATTTTAAGTCAAACGTAGGAACTTCAGTTGACAAAGCCTCAGGTTACAGCCAGCAATTTTTAAGAAACTCAAACGTGATAGGGTAGATGAATATATTAATAACATGGAATATAAATTTTTGTGATTATTTCTGTTAGCTGCATTGAAATAATTAGGCAACAGTAAATCCTCAGTGAACTATTGAGATTCTGAGGATATTCATGAACTGCTATACAAATTGTTTAGTGCTTCCCAAAGAGCGTCCGTGGAGCGTCGGTTTCTGGCTTCCGGTTGCTCAGGGAAGAAAGCACCGCACTGCTCTCTTGGTGCACGACGTTGTGCCTTTGCTTAGGAAATGCTCAGAAGGCTCTGCAGGGAAGCAGCCTACTTGACCTGTTGAAACCACCACTTCCCCAAGTGTTTTGGCCACAGAGCTTCTCTCCCAACTCTCCCCACAGGCCCCACTACACATAACACCTTTTCACAAGCTAAAGAACGAAGACAAATTTGGAGGAAGCACCGATACATAATTTTTAAGCCAATACTGGTACTGGACCAGTTGTACGTATGTATTGCAAAGTGGGGTTCCTCCCACCCATAGTTCTTACTTTTTCCTTAAATATTGTTTGTTTGCTCTTTGCTGAAATAAAAACCTGAACACACTTGGGTGCCCTGGATGACTGAAACACACAAGCTCTAGGAGATGCTAGGATGGCTTTCTGAGTATATTAGTAAGTGGAATTCGGTCAGGTCAGACCGTAGAAACTGGCCTGACAATTCAGATACATTTCACAGGTAAACAAGTGCTACTGTAATGATAAATCATTTCTTTCTGGGGGTTAGATCAGCCAGACTTGTAGAAGGTTTGAAACGAAGTTTCATTTTATTTCTTCCAATAGATAACTTTTATTCTTTGGGTGCTGCCTAGAAAAGGTCCTTGGGGGAATCTGTTCTAATGACCAGAAAGAAATGATTTGTCATTACGGCAGCACTTGTTTATCTGTTAAATGTACCTAAATTGTCTGAAAACTACTTGCTCAATCAGTAAGGTGTTTTTGTCTTTGGAAATATTAATTTGCTTAGCAAATTCACTTTTTCTAGGTACAAGAAAGTAATCTTCAGCCACTTTTCCCCCAGCTGGAGGACAGGTAAATTTTAACCTAACCATTTTTCTAATTATCACATGTTTTGAATTAATGGGGTCCAAATTAATTAAGGTTTTATTATAATTTCATCCTTAGGAGACAGGTTTTCATTTCTCTCTTTCAAAGAATTTTCTAGCTGAATCAAAAGAAGATTAACCTCACCTTTCTCATTGTTTAAAGCCAATTGGGTTCCAACTTCTTTTTTCCTTTGCTAACATACCTGAGGGTTATGAAATTCTCCCTCTGTAAGGAAAAGATGAGGGGTATGTTGGGGGGGGGCTATAATTAGGAAAATCTCCTGAGGTGATTCTGATAAGCTCCCTACCCCTGCTTGAGAATCCTGGTTTTATGCCTTTGATTAAAGCCTTGTACCCCTCAGGCAAGCATGGAATTGGGGCAGGAAGGGCAGCAGAGGCCCTGTCAGGGCTCCAGCTAAGCTAGGGCTCTGATGGCAGGGGGTTTTGTCATAAGTAGTGAGCTAAGACACAGAGAATCAGAAGTAAATGGGCACTGTAAGCTGTCTCCACCACTTGCACTGAACTCGGGGTGTTAATAACTCAGGAGCAGCCAGAAGGAAGGAGGCTGAAGGCCTCTGGTGTGAGCAGAGGTGGAGAATAAGGGCTAATCTGCTTGATGCTGGATTTCTGAATGAGATGGAAAAAAGAAGCCCATCTCAGGGCTTTCCCACTCTTTCTCCAACCTCAGCCACAGTCTCCCGAGGTTGCTGATAAAGAAGGATGCTATTAAATATGAGTTCATAGATAATAGAGGTGGGGGTCTGTAAACCAGGATACTGAGGGGCTGAAAGGTGGTTTTTACAAGAAATTAACAAAATCACCATAGTATTGTTTTGAATTTCTATTTTCAGCTATTCTTGGAGGGTTAGAAACATAGCTAGTACAGATAATTATTTCAAAATTCTATTTTTACTTGTAAGCAAAATATTATATGTGGGAGGAGTTACATATTTCTTTTGATATTGATATACTGAATATTGTAGGTTATTAAATAATAAGCCCTTTGGGAAATAACTTGCCCTTACCTAATGTTCTTATTGTTTTTCTTTGTTTCAGGACTAGTTGGAGGCTTATTTCATTATCTCTGTATTTATTTAAGTTCCTTTTAACTGCTTGTTCACATTTGATAACGTCCTCACTGTCATCTAAATATTTGAAGTTTGAGGGCAGATCTGGTGGCTAGAGTTGAAGATTGATACAAAAGGGGACCTCCCCTCCTGTTGCTGTTTCCTCTAACACATTCCGGGATGTTATCAGGACGTGTGAATACTAACCGACTTGTGTTCGCTTACCACTGAATGGTTTGAATCAACAGGATGGGGCTGGTTGTCAAGCGGTCTGTTTTCTCATAGCTCTGTGAGCACATGAAAATAAATCACTTAAGCTCTCTGAAATTCAGTTTCCTTATCGGCTGAATAATGGTTTCTTGCCGAGGTTCCTGTCTGATTTTGTAGGTCAGTGACATCTCACTCAGGTTCTAGGTTTTGGACACTAGATGGTGATGTTGTGCTGCACTCTAAGAGGTCCGGACCGAATATAGTCTGGGTCTAGAACTAGACTTCTCGTTTTCACAGGTTTTAATAAATATGGTGTATGACTAATGAAACTCTATCCATGAAACAAACATAATTGAGCATGGAAATAACACAAGAAGCAAGAAGAGACCCAAAAATAACCTCTGCGAGCTTTTTGACATGCTGGCTTCCAAAAACATCGTATCTTATTTTAATTAGCTTAGTCATTCTTTGGTGTTCAAAGTCCCTAGTTCCTTCTCCCATCTTTTCGTTTCCATTAGACAACTCACTGATCCACTGACGCTTCACCGGCAGGCCTGGCTCCTGACACCGACTTCTGTCTCTCGGTCATCTCCAATTCAACTCCTCAGGTTCCTGGAAATCTTCTCAGAAATGCTTGTGAGACGTTAAGCTGCCTGTTGAGATGCCAGAAATACACAATTGACCCTTGAACAACAAGGGGATTACACACTTCCCTCCCCCTCACATGCACAGTCAAAAATCTGAGTGTATCTTTTGATGCCCCCCAAACTTAACTGTAGTCGGCCTTTTGTATCTGTAGGGGGTCGGTTCCACGACCCTGGCAGATATCAACAGTCGGGAATGTACAGGGGTTGGGGGGGGGCAAAAGTAGGTGTACAGCTGTTTCTATGGAAAACAATATAATAATAAGTAATAAAACAAGAATAAACTCTGTTTTGTGCACTTACAACTCTGACATACTTTTGCCCCACCCTGTAAAATGGCGTAGAACCATGCACACTATAGACTAACGTAGGTTTTGTTCAGAAGCATGTTGCTTAATAATACATTTCCTCATGATAGGTAAGTTCTCTCAGAAGCTTCCTCACTGCCCACGTAATTGCTTGTTTCCCAAAGCTGCTAGGTGACGGGAATGGGCTCACTAAAATGGGGTTCGCCTCTTCTTGGGAATGAGATTTTTTGAGCTCAAAGCACAGAAGGAAATACTAAGGGCTCCATGAACTTCTTTTTACTGGGTCCTCCATTTCCTTGTCCTGGTCCTACAGATTTTCTGGATAGCTTCATGCTGAGCAATGGCAGTCACCCAGCCCAAGTTCCTCTCCTGCAGAAGGCCAGCTTATTCACCAAAGGAGATGTCTGGTAAAACCCCTGCCATCTCTGGGCCTGGATTCTTCAAACATGGAGTAGGCATTTTTTAAAAGAGCATGCTCATTTTGAACGATTCATAATGTCTTTTTAACTTCATTATATGTCACTGAAGAAAGTGCATCTTTACATTTTCCCCCAGAGTGGTATACGCCTTCACTGATGTGAGTAACTGGAAATGGGGAGGACTTTACTAGAGGTCCTGTGTGCTCTCCCAGGAAGACAGCTGCGCCAGACAGAGCTGGGGACGCCCTATTACACACGTGGGAACTGCTCGCCCAGGTGTGGCCATCCTGATTTACAAAACTGGGAGTCATTCTGGTCCTCCTGACAGGTCGGGTCAACATAGGTCACAACCTAAACCTGGATTGCAACCAGAGCTGGTAAATCTTGGGCATCTTTTGGCGAGGTAATACATTTGTCCCTTTACTTTTATTTGACTTACATACTTGAACACATTAAAATAGAATTCATTTGAGGCTTATGGGGGAAAATGGTTTTAAGTGTGAAATGTTCCACTCCAAACAGATAAAGCTGAATAAAAACTAAATTGACTCTTATAATCCTCTAATTTAGGCTAAGAGAAAAGAAGTCTTTTCACACAGTCTAGAAACATCCAACTCACGGAGCCTTTTTATTGCATGGTCTAAGGAACCTGAGGCAGAGAGATAGGCAGGCTCCCTGTGGACCCGAGACCCAGAATTTACAAATTGAATTCTTACAGGTTTTCCCCCATTCATTGAGCAATGGAAGAAATACTACTAAAGAATAAAAGAAACAAAAAAACTTTGAGACTTAAAGCAAAGGGTACTTGCAGATAATTTTATGTAGCCAGAAGAGTGGACTCATGGGGTAGTACAAAGACTTTTTTCTTTTTTTTAATGAGTTCAGCCTGTATTTGGGTGATAGCAAGGAGATAAATACGTCTTGGCACAAATGAATAGAAATCCTCCCAGTTTCTCAAACCACATCTGTTTTAATTTTATTGTATGGCTATAAGAGAGCAGTTTATAAGGCCAGAATAAACGGGACCTAAATGTTTGTCTATCTTAAGTTTTACAAGTACAATTTAAACTAAACT
>VMDR010016040.1:0-21609 GCA_007922815.1 Macrotus californicus | reverse complement strand
ACCTACATCCAAAGTTACTCTATCCAGCAAAGCTTTTATTTAGAATGGAAGGGCAGATAAAGTGCTTCCCAGATAAGGTCAACTTCAAGGAGTTCATCATCACCAAGCCCTTATTATATGAAATATTAAAGGGACTTATCTAAGAAAAAGAAGATCAAAAATATGAACAGTAAAATGACAACAAACTCACAGTTATTGACAACTGAACCAAAAACAAAAACAAACTAAACAAACAACTAGAATAGGAACAGAATCACAGAAATGGAGATCACACGGAGGGTTATCATCAGGGGAGTGGGTGGGGAGAGAGGGGGAAAAGGTACAGGGAATAAGAAGCATACATGGTAGGTAGAAGATAGACAGGGGGAGGTTAAGAATAGTATAGGAAATGTAGAAGCCAAAGAACTCATAAATGTGACCCATGGACATGAACTAAAGAGGAAGAGTGTGGAGGGGGGAAGGGGTATGCAGGGTGGAGTGGAGGGGTGGGAAGATGGGACAACTGTAATGGCATAATCAATAAAATATATTTTAAAAATAGTAGGTATTAGCATGAAAACAGACACATGGACCAATGGAACAGAATAGAGAACCCAGAAATAAACCCAAGTCTCTATGGTCAATTAATATTTGAAAAAGGGGGAAGAAGCATAAAATAAAGTAAAAATAGCCTCTTCAACAATAGGTGTTGGGAGACCTAGACAGCTACATGCAAAAAAATGAAATTCAATCACCAACTTACACCGTACACAAAAATAAATTCAAAGTGGATGAAAGACTTAAATATAAGTCATGACACCATAAAAGTCCCAGAGGAAAACATCAGCAGGAAAATCTCAGATATTTCACACAGTAATATTTTCACCGATATGTCCCCTAGAGCAAAGGTCATAAAGGAAAGAATAAACAAATGAGATCTCATCAAAAGAAAAAGCTTCTACACGGCCTAAGAAAATAGCATTAAAATGGAAAGAGAACCAACCATATAGGAAAACATATTTGCCAGTGATGCCTTGGACAAGGGTTTGATCTCCAAAATATATAAAGAACTCACATGACTCCACTCCAGGAAGACAAACAACCCAATTTTCAAAATACCTGAACAGACACTTCTCCAAGGAGGACATACAAAGGGCCCAGAGACATATGAAAGGATGTTAAGCATCACTAGCCATCAGAGAGATGCAAATTAAAACCACAATGAGATATCACTTCATACTGATCAGAATGGCCATCATAAACAAATCAACAAACAATGAGTTGGAGAGGTTGTGGAGAAAAGGGAACCCTAGTGCACTGTGGGAATGTAGGCTGGTGCAGCCACTGTGGAAAACAGTATGGTATTTCCCCAGAAAACTAAAAATGGAACTTCCTTTTGACCCAGCAATTCCACTGCTGGGATTATACCCTAAGAGCCCTGAAACACCGATCCAAAAAACCTATGAACCCCAATGTTCATAGCAGCACAATTTACAATAGCCAAGTGCTGGAAGCAACCTAAATGCCCACAAGTAAATGAGTGGATAAAAAAACTATGGTATATTTACATGATGGAATACTATGCAACGGAAAGAAAGAAGGAACTCCTGCCTTCGTGTCTGCATGGATGGCACTGGAGAGCATTATGCTAAATGAAATAAGCCAAGTGTTGAAAGACAAAAAACATATGATTTCACATATAACTGTAACCTAATCAACAAAACAAGCAAGCAAAATATAACCAGAAATATTGAAATAAAGAACAACCTGACAGTAACCAGAGGGGAGGGTGGAGAGGGATAATGGGGAAAAATAGAGAAAGGTCCATCAAGAACATGTATAAAGGACATATGGACAAAGCCAAAGGGGGTAGGTTTGAGGGTGGGAGGGGGGGATGAGTAGGGTGGGGAGATGTGGAAAGGTGAAAATGGAGACAAATGTACTTGAACAACAATAAAAAAAGATAACTGCCCAATTTCTCACACAAGCAAATGAGTAAAGACCAAACACTGAGATAAAGAAAACAAATGGAGAAAGAGGTTTAGCACAAGGGACACTATATACTTAGCCTTCCTCCTGCCCATCCACTAGAATGGTGAGGAGAAGTAGAGATGGCATGGATCGTGGTATCTACCTACTCTTTGAGAATGTCAATATTGAACACTTTACATTCATATCTGAACTCTGTAACAGTGCTACAGGATGTTATGGTCCCTGTACAGCAGGATAATAATTGACATTATTAATTGGTTTTCTGTTTTTCCCTGGGTAGTTCACTTTTTTTCACCTCTTCACTGCTCCCAATTCAAGCAGTTAGACCAGTCAATACTCATCATGTTAGGGGGAAGATAATACAATGTAGAAAGCAGAAAAGAAAAGAAAAGAGAATATTCTGGCACTCCTTTTCTAAAAATTTAGTGTTCTTACAAGATTCAAAAGGACCTTGGGCATAGGTTAAATGTTTGAGTGGAGTGAAGTTTAAGAGCAGAGCTTTCCCTGTAGACTAGAAAAGCTTCTTTCTGGCTAGAAGGAGGGAAGACAAAGGGAAGGGTGACCAACATTTTACTAGGCCCCAGAAAGGAAGTTCTGCACCTATTGACAAGCAGAGCCTTAGGGAGAAGGTGAGGCCTCCAGAGAAGAGTGTAAAATGGGTTGAGACAAGGGTATCTTAGCAGCACAACAGAGATTTTTATAACCCATTGTTGCCTGGAAGCAGCAAAATTATTGCAATGGTCTCGTGCCTCCCGTGAAAGTAAAAGAGAACCTCAGGACCTGATAGGTGTATGTGGAGCGAAGCAAGGAACACCTCAGGGGCAAGCTCAGGTTGAGGGATAACCATATTCCAGATGGGGCAAAGGGTACTGTGTTAGATTTTTGTTGATAGATGGTAACAAGGGCAAATGGGCTCTCCCCACCTTATAAAAAAAAAAGAAAAAGTGAAGAGGGTCCCTAATTTGGCTGTGATTAACTTACTGCCATAGCAACAGAATGGGGTCTTATAATAGATATAAAACTGTTCTTGGAAAATTTTGAAAGTTATCTTTCTGTACAACTGAGTTATGAACTGAGGTTTACATCTGTTGCTCACATTTTGTAAATACAAGAACTCAGGGTGGGAGCTGCTGAGTCGGTCCACAACGTTGAGTAAGGGAAAGAGTGGAGTCAAACCCAGGTCCATCTTGCTCCAGAGCCTACCTGTTCCCACTACCATGATTCATTATTCAGGGAGAGCAGTTTTTACCCTCTGCTATCTTTTTTCTTCACAGTATTGACTTCATTACAGATCAGCCTCAAGAAATGATGAGAGTTGTCAGTGCCAGCCACCAGAAGGGCGCTAGAGACCCCGAGAGCTAAGAAGCCTTCCCAATTAGAAACATTCCCTCAACAGTCAGTTACTTGGATATGTTGGCTGTCAGAATCACTAGACCAATGAATGCAGTAAAAACAACAATTTGCATTCTTAGAGCCCAAATAACGCCATCCGGAGTCAAACTGAGATTTTTATGCTGCCATTAAAGCAAAGTATCAGCAATTCCTCAGGGAACAGGAAACCAAGAGTTCAAAGGACACATTAGCAAGTCTCTCAGTTAAATGCCAAACAGTAACATAAGTTTGTTTTAACACTCTCCTGCTTAGTCATTTATTTTTTCTGGAGGAACAAAAGCAACCCTGGGGGTGTTGAACCTAGTGCTTGCCTAAGCAGATGAAGCTAATGCTTTCTCAGAGTGGCTACCAAGCAATATATCTGATTATGTCTATTTCTGAACAGGAAAATTGATCAATTAAGAGAAAAGGAGGTTTGCAGAACCAAGCACTGAAAAGAAAAAAGCTTCAGGCGAGCTCCTACTAGGAGCTCATAGAAGTGGCACATAAGAAGCTAGATTCCACATTGGAAGCCATGAGATCTGTGTTCCCGTCAGTCAAGCCAGAGTGAGGGAATGTGTTGGGGAAAAATTAAACAAGCATGGTTTCTTAACTAGTTTATGGAACTGATAAATGAGCTCACAGTGGGCCTGGAGCCCTGCTGTCCAGGTAAAAATGTCAGTCCTCAGAGGGCAAAAGGTAATGGGTGTGTTATCTGGTCTTTATGGGCCCAGCAGAGTGAGTACACCACAGAGCTGAATGCTTTGGAAATCACTAGGCCATGTGCCCATTAAGTGTACAGCATAGACTAATGAACAGTTCCTTAAGAACAGAGGGAAAGATGCACACATTGATACAATATACCACAAAATAGTGTACGCTATAGAAAAAAAGGCCGGTTCATAATTTGATCAAGCCCTAGGAAGTCAGGGTATATCACCTGAATGTGAAGTCAGAGCTTCTTAGCTACTTTAATCCTTGCCTTCATCAGTGTCTATTGCATAGTTAGCACTCAATCTGTACTCGCTCATAAGTGAGTGGCCACAGAGCCCTACAATCCTCAGACCTACAATCTCTGAAGGTCAGTTACACCAATAAACTGGGTGGTGACATTGCCGTACAGATAAGCAAAATCAAGATAATAAACATTAGAGAAAGACAATTCAGATAAGAAGATTCATGAGGGATCTATATGTTTGTCTCTTATGGGAGATCTTTGGAATGACAATAACATCTGCCTGTGACAGTTTTGAGTGTACTCCTATCGAGGCAGAGGGCAGGGAAGGACAGAAATATGTATAATGGCCTGTGACTTTAAGGCTCTGTTGGGTAGGTCTCTCACTGGACATCCACACTGGCATTAGCCAAAGTCTCTCTCCCAGTTGTCCCTTTGGCCTTATAATAATGAACCAATAAGACTTAGAGCTCATCTAAATCCACTCCATCCCTGGACTGAGACAGTCAAATAATTAATTATTATCTCTTTCCTCAGGGGTGGTTCGCACTCAAGGAAATATTTAATTTTCTATATCTGTATTTCTCCTATATCAAGGACAATACACCTGGGTTAACTTCTAAGAGCCTGAGCCCCAATTTCTCTCCCTCCTTCTCAAAAATGCAGAGCTGGCTCTTGTCTTCTCAATGCTTATTTTTATTGTTTTAGAAAGTTAATATGTACTAAACCCCAGAAAGTAGAAGGTGCTATCCTAAGCCCTAAGTTAGCGGCAGTCCCCCTCCTCAAGGAACTCACACATCAACACCTCTGGCCCCATAAATGGGTCAAGTTACAGGCCTAACATCTGTTGCAAGTGACCCACAAATACCTTTAACTTTTCCAATGGAAATTTGAAAATTAGCACCAATCATGGCATGGGACTTAGCAATTATAAAGGACACAGGTTCCCACAGGGCATTTTTCCCTTTTAAATGAATTTGTGGGAAAGGCCTCCCTAGAATCAGGACTAGACTCCCATCACTGAATCCCATTGATGCCTGGGCTGAATGTGTTGCCCACCCCCACTGGCCCCTGCCTCTCTCCCAGCATCTGACTTCAGCCCAACAGTTTGCCGTACCATATGGCAAAGGTCAAGGTCAGACAGATAAAAACATTTCAGTGAGCCAAAGAATGGTGAACAAACATGTGAATGTAAATTCTAACACATTATAAAACTGTGGCAAACCAGGCTGAAAAGAGACTTTAGTTATAGCAGGAAATCTGTTTTTCAGCTCCACCCCAGCCCTTCCAGTTCATTACAGGTATTGTAGAGACAAAATGGTGTTTCGTGTCCTCTCTTGGCAATCTGCACCCTGCTCTTCTGCCAGATTTCTAATGACTTTTCAATGATGATTTAAGAGGTTTTGTGCTGCAAAAGGATTTCAGCTCCACTCTGCTCTCCTTTCCTGTCCCTTCTCCAAGATGTGCACACACACTGTTCCCCATCAACAGGATTTCTGCCAGGCAACTTTTGTCCCAGTCTCGCTGATTGGTTTACTCTCCCGTCACAATGATCTCTGAGGTCACTGGATCAAACTGGTGGCAGGAGACCCCCAACCCAGGCTCAATGACTTACACTAGAATTGTATCCATGGCCTTACAATAAGAATTAGAGTTCATCTAAGTCACCCCCAGCACTCAAAATGAAACTCCCCATAATCCCAGGCAGGAATTTAAATTGAAAATCAACTTTAACTCTTCAAGCCAGAGACTGTCATTCAACACATACACACACACTACACATGCACATGCACACACACAATGCAGCAGTCCCTGTTGTAATGTCTTAAATGCCTCAGCCTTCTCCTTTGAGCCCCAGAGTGTGAAACCGCAGAAGTCTGAGAGTCCTAGGGAGATGCAGGTTTGAACCCAAATGCAGGGCAATTGAATCCAAGCCTGAAGTGTTAGGATCACTCTGCAGCTCACTCAGAAGCACAGTAGCAGGGCCACCTCTAGCCTATATGGGACTTATATTTAAGTATATAGAAAGGGTATCTTTCCCCAGGCCCAGCCTGGGCAATCTTCCTCCATACCAAGGTACACAGCTTGGTAAACTGCACAAACAGAGTTTCAGTACCAACTTTTCCTTTGGCCTATACACACTACAGAATTCCATGACCACAAAGGTACCCTGTGCAGTGCACTCCATCCACCCTTCTCTGTCACTTCCTTCTCCTCTGAATAAAACCTTCTCCCTCATGCCAGACTACCTATTCTACATCCCCATTAGTCTGTGACACTCAGATAAGCCCTAACTTCTAAGTGCTCCTGGATTTATGAGGCCAAAATGGAGATCACAGTGCATTGCTAAGACTTTTCATTTGCACAGCAGGCTGGCCTGGAGTACTGAGTCCTAATAGGAAGACTGCAGTCTATATCACACTACATAGAATGTCTGAAAAAAGGAAATTCAACCCTTGGTTTTCTACCCAAAAGTAGAAATGATTAAAAAATCACTTTTTTTTATTTTTCTTTTTTCCTTCTGGAAATGACATGCTAGCACCTGTCATTTTTCCTCCAAGCACATACATCCTGATGCCCACCAGGGACAGTTCTCTATATCCCCAGGGTCTGCTACTTAACAGTGCATTTACTCATGAATTAAAATAACAGAATGGAGAGAGAATCAGTAAGTGCCACTTGCCTAGTGTTTACAGCAGTCTACTGGGCATGTGTCTGTTCTTTGTTGAGCTTAATCCTTTTCCCATCACTAGCTCAGTTCATATCTTATATAAGATACTGCTTTCCACATTCAGTTTTCTCTTCTAAAAATTGAAGTGAACAAAATTTTTATGGTCAAATTTCATTCTATAACTTTCTTGCTCAATGATAATCCAAAAGGATTCTTTTTTTTTCCTTTTTTTGCTCAAACCCTCCACCCCCAAGCCCCAGCCCCTAACCCTATCCCCCCAGAGCTGTCATCTGCTCCCTATGAGTCTGCCTCAATTTCGCTTGTTCAGTTTACTCATTAGATTCCACATATGAATAAAATCATGTGGTATTTGTCTTTCTCTAACTGATTTATTTCACTCAGCATAATATTCTCCAGGTTCATCCATGCTGTCACAAAGGGTAAAATTGTCTTCTTTTTTATGGCCAAGTAGTATTCATTGTATTCCATTGTAAATGTACCATAGCTGTTTTATCCATTCATCTACGGATGGCCTCTTGGGCTGCTTCCAGATCTTGGCAATTGTAAATAATATTGCAATGAACGTAAGTGTTCATATATTCTTTCAAATTAGTGTTTCTGGTTTCTTTGGATAAATTCCCAGAAGTGAAACTGCTGGGTTATAAGACAGTTCCATTTTTTAATTAAAAAAAATTTTTTTTAATACTCACCAGAGGACATTTTTTCATTGCTTTCAGAGAGAGAGGGAGGGAGAGAGAGAAACAGCAATGTGAGAGATAAGTATCAATTGGCTGCCTCCTGTACAAACCCAGACAGGGGATCAAATGGGCCTAGACCAGGGATCAAACCTGCAACCTAGGTATGTGCCCTGACTGGGAATTGAACCCACAACCTTTCATTTATGGGATGACACTCCAACCAACTGAGCCACACCAGCCAGGGCTATTTTTAATTTTTGAGGAAACTCCATACTGCTTTCCACAGTGGCTGCACCAATCTGCATCCCCACCAACAGAGCACGAGGGTTTCCCTTTTGTTACATCCTTACCAACACTTGTTCATTGATTTATTGATGATAGACATTCTGACAGGTGTGAGGTGATCTCTCATTGTAGTTTCAATTTGTATCTCTCTGATGATTAGTGATGATCCAAAAGGACTCTTAAACATCATGTAAACAGCCTATATTTTGTAAATATAAGATATAAAAAACCACAGATATTGGCCAACCCAACATCGAAAGCAAAATGGGTACAATTACTCCACTGAGAAAAGAATTCACACTCCTTTGTGTGATGGGGAATGATGTGATAATGAATAAGTTTGATGATATCAAGATGAAGTTTCCTTTGTCCCAATCCTCTGCCGGCCCTCGCTCAGCAAGCCCTGGTTTCCAAGCAAACCCTGACAATTACTGATATACTTGGCTTTCTTTCTGTTTTGTATACACACACACACACAGAAGAATTGGGTAACAGAAATTGATTGAAACTGATTTTTTTCTCTGGGAAAGTTCAAATTCTCTTACATTTTCTGGAAGTGAAAAAAAAGGGTGGGGGAACAAATTCCATGACCATCTAATGAAAATAGCAAAGTCAACTCTCCCACCCTGGAACTTTTAAGGTAAATTCTTTGAAGACCTGTATCAGAGATGGGGTATTTACTGCAGAGATTTCTGAAGTTCCCAGAATATCTTGTGAACCTCCTAAACACAATCACTTTAAATTGGTAAAGAAAAACATAATAATCCTAGGCTCCTGAGGTTGCCAGTGACAAGATTACACAATGAAAGATGTGTGTGGTAGAAGTAGGGGTTAGAGAGAAAGAGAAGAGGAACACAGTACACAAAGCTGCATTCAGGGTGCAAATTATTTATAAGAAAGCTTGTGAAATAGCTCTTTCTCATCATATTAATGACATTTGAATAGAAATGAAAACTTTTCAGCCCTTCAACAAGGAGCTCAGGACCTTCCTCCACACATCTGGGTTTCTCCCCCACTCACCTCTTCAGCCCCCACAAATGACTGATATCTGAGGCATGAACACAGTGACAGTCTCTTTGCTTTCTCAGGCTCTTTTTCTTCCTTTCTTCCCCACAAGGGGGTAAAAATAGGCAAAGGGCAATGGGAGGGGGCAACAGTTCATTCCATTGCAAGCCACAGAAAGAAAGGTTTCTCAGCAGGGAGTGGGGGATTGAAGTATCAGACAAGAGCACTTTGGAAATGTTTGCCTTGGCCTGGGGAAGGGAGGTGGGGTGGGATCCACTGATCCTAGCACTTCATTCTCCTAGAGTGCCTTGGTCTGAGCCCCAAGGTCTTATCTATCTCCCTTATCCTTCCTTCCATTTCCTGTCTACTCCTTCCAACCTTCCATAGTAACAGGAGGAGAAAGAAGCAGGGCCACCTGAGGGAGGAAAGAACAGGAGAGGTTAGACACTTCACCATGGGCCAAGCAGGACTGGATGTGCTCTGATGGCCGGGATGCACAGAGAGCCGAGACCTGGGTACCAGCTGGACTACCACAGCTCCTTGAGGATTCACTAATATTATTGCAGCCTGTAATTAAAATATAGGCCTGATATAAAAAGAACGTTTCATTTAAAGTTTTGATAGAGATGCATTAAGGATCCCTATACATGAATGAATTCATAATGGCCAAATGACATATTTATGCCATTTACTTAGTTATGCCTTAGCTAGCTCCATGATTCTAATTTATTTGCTGGTAAAACACCATCCCTGCTGATGTGCTCTGCTGAGTATACTTCTGTCAAATACCTATTCAATAAACAAACAATGTGACATATAAATAACTAAGCCCATTGTGGAGAATGGCAGTGTATTTCACCTTCCTGGTGACAACCATGAGCAGCTGGTGCTTGGTACTTGTCCCCTAATTTGCTCTGTAGAAGCATTTCTTCAAGATATACCAGGCCTCTCCCTTCCTCACTCCAATCTTTTAGCAATCTAACCTAATGTTTAGGTCATGGTCTTCACTTTTAGCTGATTTTATTTATCCCACCAGCCTGACTTCTTTAAGGTTCAAGGGCTTCAAGGACACACTCACCAATACCCCACCCTCATTCCGCAAGACTTCCTCAATCCTAAAACTCCATGCTCCATTGGCAGGCAGCTTTTCAGTTACAAACACCTAACAGCAGGGCTAGTAATCATAGCAACCATTCACTGAGCATCTGCCATGGGTCAGAGACTTAAGACACATCATTTCTATCCTTAGGATAATGCTGTAAATTTCAGTGGTTCCATTGTGTTGATGAGAAAATTGGGCCTGAAAAGCTAAGCGTCTTGCTCAAAGTTATGCAGCAGGGTGGTGGCAGAGGCAGGACTTGAAACTTAGGTCTGTCTCCAAAGCCCCAGTACTTTATAGCACATCACAATTTCTCTATCAGTAGAGCTCAATGGAGAATAATACTAATTAATGGAGGCCTTCCCACATTCTGTTCAACTTTTAAGTGATTTATGTGTAATTACTCATTTAGTTAATGAGGTAGTTATATCTCCTCCTACAGATAGAGAAAAAACAGAGAGCTTATGTAATTCTCCTTGCCCAGAGTTACACACTCAGTTAATGGTGATGCCAGAACACAGTCTGCTCCAAAGCTCACACTCTTGATTAATATTTTGCTCACCCTGAAGGCTGCTAACCAGACCATGAGTGCACCTCTCTGAAAAATCCAGTGGCTTCATCCAAAGTTGAAACTTAGGACCCAGGAGGGAAGTGGAGAGAGCAAAGAGAGGTACACACAAACATGTGGGAAATTCTTGGCACCTTCTTGGAATGTTGTCTCTCCATCTACCAGCCCTTCTCCACATAACCTCATGCACTTATTTCTTCTTTTTCCCACTATCTAGAGTTGGGCCAAATTTCACAGGTTAAAGGTTCAATCCTCCAGCTTCCCATCAGACACAAGACACAAGCTCCAGGGTCCTCATTTCTCATCAGAGGGCTACAAATTTCTAGATTCCTACTACACCCTTGGGTTTGATGGTTGGCTAGAATGACTTACAGAACTCAGGTAAGTGAGGCACTCATGATTACAATATTATTATAGCAAAAAGATGCAAATTAGAACCAAGCAAAGGGAGGGATGCATACTGTGAGGTCTGAGAGAATCCCAAACATGAAACCTTCATCATCCTCAGAGACTGTCACCTTCCCAGTGCATAAACATGTGGCAACCTGGGAAATTTACCTAAGCTTCAGTATGCAGAGTTTTTACTGGAGTTTTGTTAGGTAAGCATTGATTAACTGAATTATTGGCCACAAAATTTAACTTAATTTCCAGCTCCCCTCCTTTTCCCAGAAGTTGAGCTATTATCACTGGCTCAAAGTTCCAATATTCTCATCACGTGGTTGGTCCTTTTAGCATGGCAACCTACAACCATAGTTATCTCATAACCAAAAACTATCAGGTGTGGCCCAAGGGGCCTACCATGAGCAATAAAATCACTCCTATCACTTGGGAAATTCCAGTGGTTTGGAGACTACCTCCCCAAAACCAGGGATAGGGACCACCCAATTCTTTATTACACAAAATGTTTTATTATAATGCAGACTGATGGGCAAAAGACACCTCTCTATAAATCATGCAATCACATGCTGAAAACAGAGCCAAAATAAAAAGCCACCATTGATTCAATTTGATGACTACTAAATTCTTTGGGTCATCTTAACTCTATTAGAGGGATCATACAGCCATCCACTCAGTTTCTCAGGTATTAACTATCAGACTACTGATTCTAATGTGCTTTGATCAAGTTATTTGTGGTGTATACACTTTGCTGTGGTGTGAACCTCTGAGAGATTCTGACCATTAATCTCTGCTTGTGGACTCTTTCCAACATCTCTGGGAAGGAAATCAGAAGATAGGAGGTGGAAGGACTACATGAGCACAAGTAGTCCAGCACCATCATTTTACAGCTGGGGAAAGGAAGACAAATGTCTTAGGGAATCCAGCCAGCAAACAAACTGTGACACTGGGCAATTCCTCTCCATTTGAAACTTGTTCCTCAGGGTTTCCTCTCCAGCTCCTACCCTTGAAAAAGCCAGTATTCCTTGGAGAGTAGGCATATTTATAAAGTTCAGCAAAGCAGGCACCTCTTTGATTCTCGGTTTCCTGATCACTGAGGTGAGGGGACTTACTGGGGGCTCCTAAACTCAGATGTACCTGCCTCAAGGTAGACAGGTAACGCAACCATTCTTAACAGGCAGTTGTGAAATAATACACAGTGGTGGGCTTGGGAGAAATGAAAAACACATGCTTCAATTAAAGGTCTTTACATTTGAATTTAAGAAAAACCCAAAATCTTTTGACACAAAGTTTGTAATCTGACCTAAGTGACCTAGGTCCCAGAATCTATTATTCTATGTTTTCCTTAGCACATATTTTGTCATATTGATTTCCTCTATGACAGTCAGTTATATGCATGGAACCAAGTGAACAGGGTGACCTGACAGAGAAAAAAGGGAAAGTTTTAAACTGAAGAAAACAGTTTCAGAACTGAGGGACTGGTCTCTAAATGTCACAGTTTTGCCCGAGGTCATCCCTAATTGAATAACCTACACAAAGTAAGTTCACTGAAGGAACTTCACCTTCACAAAGACAATGGAGTACATGGCCTGCACAACAGTGTGCAGCAGCCCCAAGTGACATCGCCCTTAACAAAAAGTTCCAGAGACCTTCAAACCCCAGCAGAAATGCTCAACTGCTCCCAGGATTAATGCAACCATTAACCTGGTTTTTCTGCTTCCTGAACCACCAAGTTTTCTTTCTGCTCAACATCTCTGCCTCACAGACATTTTGAAACATGGGCTACTTTAGCAAGAAAAGGTTCAAAAGAGAAGGAGGGCTCACTTCCTTACACACATACACACACACACACACACACACACACACACACACACTCCTGAACAAGCTTAGCATTGGAATAAGTGAGTATGTCCCCCTCCCCCAGAATATTTCTCCTTCTGTCTTCTGGAGGTATGTGGGTTGGTTATGCTGAGGTGGAAGGCATAGTCAGGGCTGCCTGCTCCTTGAACCATCCTCAGGCCTGATTTGCATAAGTTCCAGTCTCTTGGCAGCTTCTGTCCCTTCTCCAAGATCTGACACCGTCCCTGGAACATTGTGCCCTCAGCAGCCTGCACCCAGGAGCACAAGCCCTGATGGTTTCTCCCCAGAGCCAGAGCTGGAAGAAGAGCAACCTTGTGAGGAGTCATACCTTTCCTCCCTCCGAGAGGAAGCAGGCTTCTCCCTCCACAGCTGCCAGCACTCCTAATGTTACTGTGCACTGAGGCCCCCAAGACAGCTCCAGCAAAAGTGAATTAATAATTACTGGCAACAGAGCTCTGGCAGCAAGTAGCCCCTCCCACTCCGGGGACTGCTCGCCCTTCTTCAGAGAGTCCTCCACCACTGCTCTGCAAACTGGCTTCTGTGGGGAAAAAAAAGCTTGGAAGTATTGTGTATTCTTAAGAGTCCTCTCATTTTCTGAAAAGCTCAGGTCTGGGTATCAGGACATGGGCCTTATTGGCTGGCTCAGCCACCAGCTGGGAGTTTAACCTTGAGCAGATCAAGGTCTTTGTGTGTCTGGCTTCCTTATCTGTTCATTTCTAGGTTAAACAGGCAGAGATATTATGAGCTGTGACCCTTCCCCATATCAAGTCCTGACTACTGTCACTGAAATCAGCCATCCTCCTACATCTGGGTTCTGGTGGCTAGGTCATTGTTCCTGGGCTGACCTGGGAACAGACACACAAATGAACAGCCCCACCTCAGCTCTCTCCTTCCTCTCCTCCTAGTTTGTCTTAAGCCACAGGCACTTCATCTCTACCCTCTACCTGGTCATTTCTCTTTAAGGCATGTTTGGGGCTCATGCCAAGCCCTTGCTCCTTCCAGTGCCTTAAGCAAGAAAAAGATTTTGGTGCACACCTACTTAGTTCTATAAACAATTCAAAATAATTTTGCATTTTGGAAAATGGCCAAAATATATGCTAAAATTCTAATTGGTTTTTTTTCAAGAGTTTTTTATCACACCTGTTTAAACAGTTCATCAAGGCTTCATTTCTCTTGTCCAGCTCACTGAGTCTGCCCATTAGGTGGTGTCCCGGAGCATCCCAGCTGGTGGGCCCCTGAGCACAATGGTTTGTACAAAGTGTAGTCACCTGACCAGTTGAGCCAATCAGAATCTTGAGAGAGAAAAAGTCTGAAGTAAGAAACCAAAAAAACTAGTGCCTGACAGAGTTGGGAGCTGGAGCCATAGGTTAGGGTCAGAATCCTTGCTGTCCTGAAGGCAGCCCTGGCCAAGCCAGATTACAAGGGTTTGTAGAGGAAGCCATGCTATAGAGGAGAAGAGAGCAGATGTTCAGACAAGAGATCATGTGGCTCCAGAGAGAGAGGCCATCACTTCTGACAGCTGGCAGGTTCCCAGCTCCAGAGACTCAGAAACTCAGCTGCAGTCCCTGCTATTGAATGCCATAAGGTTCCCCTGAATGCTGCCAGTTAATCCCCTGACCCTAATCTGACTACCCCAAGTGTGGCCTGTGGAACAACAGCTCAGCATCACTTGGGAACTTGTTAGACATACAGAACCTCTTGCCTTACCTCAGATCTACTGCATCGGAATTTGCACTTTAAGGAGATCTTTGGTGATTCCTATGCACAGGAGGCTTGCTGTGCTGGGAGGTTTTCTTTCTGTTAAGACACCCTGCTTGGTACCCTGCTATCCCAACCAGGCCAGGGGCCCTACCCAGAGTCCCTGCTCTCCAGCTCCCCTCCTGCAGCCTCTCAGCCCTGGCATCATGCCAACTATCTAGTCCAGTGCCTGGGCCCTAACACTTGACAGATCCAGCAAGAAGTAAATTAATCATTGCTAGCAACTGAGCCCCTGCAGCCAACCAGCTCCTTCTCTTGGGGGGGACAGTCTGCCCTTCCTCACTGAGCTTGCCATGGCTGTCTGCTTATCTGACTCCCTAGTGCTGTGTGCTGCCTGTGCCCCATCACCAAGCTCCACACTGCAGCGGAAACTCTAGGACTGTGGATCACAACTTCCCTGGACTTGCTTAGCTGCCACCTCTACAACCAGCTTTCGTACCCAGGCCAGTTTCCCCAGCCCCTATGACAAAGTGTCTCCTTTCTTGTTAACCCACAGAAGTTCTTATTGCTTGGCCGCCAGAGGCCTACTCCAGTGATAGGTGTAGGAGCAGAGACTTCAGCAGGTAAAATCCTCAAGCCCCTAACTGGCACCCAAGAATCAAGGACTCTAGGTTCCAGCTTCTCTGCCAGCATCAAAGGTTCCAGAATGGAGTGTATAAGGCCTCTGACTGACATGACCCCTCCTACAGGCAAAGACAGAAGAACACCACACCACAAAGTTATGCCCACCCCCTTCCTCCAGGCAAAGTGCCCAGAGTACACTGAGGAAGGCCTCTGGTGGATCTCTGTACTGTCTGGGTGGGCCAACAGGCTCAGGGAAAGAAGCTCCACAGTCCTGATGCTCTTCTTGAGGCCCCTGCCTTAAGCTAGCCCATAGACACATACATCCAACCATGGGGAATAGTCTTCCCTAAAACCACAGAATCATAATTGCCTACAATTCTAATGGCTTTGGACTCTGCACAAAGTCTTCCTGGGCCTTACCTCTTTGGAGCCTCACGAGAACTCCAAGTCACTCTAACGGTGGATTACGTGGGCATGATCATTCCCCAGATGAAAAATCGAGCTCTGGGAGGAAGTGGTTTACCCAAGGTCACATTGGTTGTGGTAGAGCTGGTGCTCAGATGGCTTCTAACCCTACTCTAGTGCTCTAGTACCCCAGTCATCCATGGTTCTTGAAAGGGTTATCTTTTCTTATGCTTGCTCTAATTTCCCACCTCTCAATTCCTTCTCAGCACATTCCAGTCATCTTTCCTTATCTTGCCACAAGAGCAGCTCTCAAAATTACCAATGACCTTTGTTGTAGGTTGAATTATGTCCCCCATAAAATGTGTTTAATTTCTAACCTCCAGCCCCTGTGAATGTGACCTTATTTGAAAATAGAGTCATTACAGGTGCGATCAAGTTAGGATGAGGTCATACTAAATTTGAGTGGGCCTATCTAATATGACTAGTGTCCTTATAAAAAGAAGGAAATTTAGATACTGAAACACATACACAGGGGAGAAGGCTATGTGGAGATGGAAGCAGATATTGGAGTGATGTATCTATAAGCCAAGGAACACTAAGGATTGCTGACAACTACCAGAAACTAGGAATAGACAAGGAAGGATCCTCCCCCAAAGCCTTCAGAAAGAGCATGGCCCAGCTGACACCTTGATTTCAGACTTCTAGCTCCAGAACTGTGAAAATAAACATTTGCTGTTTTAAGCTACCCAGTCTATGGTGATCTGTTATGGCAGCCCCAGGAAATGAATGCAATATCCACATTGGTGAATACTATGGACAATTTTCATTCCTCATATTATTTGACATCTCCAAAGCATCCAACACTAGGAATCCTGCCCCTTCTACATACAGATTCTCTCCTAGATAGTGTGTCCTCACAGTCTCCAGGTTTCGCCACTTCCTTCCCAATCACCTTTCTGTAAATCACCTTTTTCCTCTATCTGGCCATTACACACTGGTATTTGTTATGAGTGGGTTAGTCCTAGACCCTTTTAGTTTCTTATTCCCTCCTCTCTCCTCAGGCAATTGCATCTAGACTACCACTTCATTCACCACCTATTCACCAATGACTCCAAGAATCAGAGTCCAGCCCTCCCCTTTGAGCACTACAAGTTCCCATCCAACTGCCTATTTGATTCTTTCAAAGGCTCATCAAACTTAGTATGCCAAAAATGGAACCCATAATCCTCCCAACCATCCAGTTGGGTTTGACAGAAACCTAGCAGTTGTCCTTGACGTCTCTTTTCTCCCTCTCTGTTCAACCACTTACCAGGTCATGATTTACTTTAAAAATATGCTCTCTTTCCAATCAGGCCATTCCTGCCTCACCACAGCCACTATGCTAGTCCAGACTCTTGGCATCTCGCACCCAGACCACTGTGGCAGCTTCTAGCTGCTTCCTTTGGTTCTCAACTGTCTCCTTTTGCTCCTCTCCAGCCATTCCCCACCCAGTAGCCAGAGGAGTCTCAAAACACAAACCTTACCATATCTCTGCTCTGTTTAACATCTTCAACATCATCTCCCAATTCTTCAGATAAATGACAAAATCCCCAAAGGGACCTCTAAGACCCTGAAGAGCACAGCCCCTTACAGGTTGGACATGTTACTTAACTTCTCTCTGTCTCAATTTCCTCTTCTGTAAAATGGAAGTAGAAGAGCACCTGCCTGATAAGAACATACCTGATGAAACAGTCAAGGAATGAATACATATGTCCTTAGTGGGGTGCCTGGAGCACAGTGAACCTTAAGTAAAAATATCAATTATTATTACCAATATTATCATTATCAATGTTTCTACTTTACACTTCAACATTCTTCCTCCTTACTCTCCTCACCCAGACATACTGGCCTTCTTTACTATCTTTGACCATGCTATGTCTCCACCTGCCACCAGGCCTTAGCACATATTTAGCATATACTTGTCTTATCTTCTACCTCATTGCCAAGTTGCCTCCCACTCAACTTGCAGATTTCAGCTGAAGTGTCACCTCTTCAGAGAAGCCTTCCCTTACCTTCCAAACTAGAATTAGACTCCTCATCATCACATGTTCTCTTTGTTGCATACTTGTCTTTGAATCATTACTTTATTAACATATGCCTCTTTGACTAGGCCTCATATCTAGTTTTCTTGCCATTTATCCCTAATGCCTACCACAGTGACCTGCATCAACCCTCAAAGAATATTTGCTATACATATAAATGAGCACTCTGTCCATCCAGCTCACAACCTTCAGTAAACCTTCCCTCCTCTAAATCACCCCTCAGGTCCATTGTGCTGAAATTACTACCAAGATGAGTTGGAAGAACTACTTAGGTGGAGTGAGCAACCCTACTCTGTTCCAAGCAATAGGGAAGTAAATGTTCCCCATTCTCTTCTGTCTCTCTGGGCAACCCATTCTAGAGGCATTAAAACTATCTATCATGCTGTTTATCACAACACATCCAGATGCTCTGAGCAATAAAGCCATTCACAATACACAGTCATCCTATTTTGGGAAGATGCTCCCAGTCGAGCCTTCCCAGGGGATCTTTCAGAGGAGGAGAGACACCCATCTGTCCGAGAAGGGGCCTGCTGTCTGCAGAGCTCCCTTCCAGCACAGTGGCATATGTTGTGGGACCTGCCTTAGGAGCCTGTAGGTAGCAGACCCTGAAGTGAAGCCTTGTCCAATCAAACTGATAGCAAGTTCTGCATTTGTCCAGGGTATTAGAAAATGCCAGCCTTGAGGTGATTTTCAAGGAGAGTCTCCTGTTCAAAATAAAGACGTTTTGTGTGGGTTTTTTTTCTTCTGCAATCAAATAAAATCAAACTTTGCAGAAAAAGGTTTCTGCTGGGAACAAAATCAAGATCCAGAAAGAAAAGAAGTTTCAGCCTCCTGGATCAATGAGCCAAGCCTAACAAGATAAAGTGTAATAGAAATTAGTTTAAGCTTCTCCAGTTGGGTCCAGAAAGCCAGCTGATAGCAATACAGGGTGTTGGAGATGAGCCTTGGTGGTAGCCAGTGTGACAAAGATTTAGGGTTTTTGGTTGACTATCCACTCAACAGAAGTCCTCAGTGTGACATGGCTGCCAAGAAGCCTTTAGCAGTATTAATGGAAAGATAGGACCCTAGTTAGATGGAGATGACTGTCCGACTCCCTCTGTTCTGGTCACAGCACACCTGAATATTGCTCTTGGTACAGCGCATGGAACTTAATTTTCACAGCGTATGGTCAAGCTGAACAGCATCAGCAGGTGTGTAAGGAAGGGCAATTTCCAGGAAGATTCACAAACCAGATCACAGCACAGGGGTCAAGGAACCAGGGCCATTTGGCAAAGAGAGCTGGTGCCTAGAAGGGACAAGCTAGAAACATTCAAACACTACTGACGGGTAGGGAAAAAACTAGACATCCTGTGTGGTCCCAGGTGATTCCCCTAGAACCAGAGGGGGAAATATAGAGTGAAGCAGACTTGGCTCAATATAAAGATTGTGAATGCTGGTGCTGTTTTGCCCTTTCTTATTTAAATTACATGACTAATACACGTACATTGTCAAAGAAAAATTCAAGCAATACAGATATGTAGAGAATATAAAAGTCCTCCTTTAACTTCCCCACAAACCCATACCTTACTACCCATTCCACAGAGTCATATTTAAGTTTATGTGTATCTTTTCAAGCCCTTTTGAAATGCACTCATTTACACACACATGCACACATGCTCACACACACACCACAGTGTGAGCTTGAGGTTCTTCCATTATCAATGAGATCATACTTTACTCATTGGAGAAGGTTTGTGGGGTGTTAGAGTTACGGAAGGTTGGGGGAGGTAGTAGGCTCATTCCAGAGGGAATGAGACCCCTTCCACTAAAGACATTTAGGGTTCTTATATAGAGAACTCAAGCATGTTCTCCCAAACATTAGCTTGAAGAAAAATCAGAGGGTATTTTTTAAGTTCAGATTGCCAGGCCCAAATCCAGAGAACCTGACATTGTAGAGCCATGAATCTGCATTTTCCATAGGCACTCCAGATCACTCTAATGCAAACTGTCAATGCACTATACATTAAAAAACACAGGAACAGATGATTAGGCCACTTGACCTTAGGGCCCTCAACCTGGACTGGATCAAATTGGAAAGCCCTTCTTCCCAGGTGCTATTTGCGGTGAGACTACCACAATATCCCCTATACCTAACCAGCCAACTCTCTTTACCTAACTTTCCCAGGTCTGCTCCACCCAGTGTTATGCCCTCACTTCATTCTGGAAACCTGATGGGTTCTTCCAAAGGGCTCGGCATGGAGTAAACCCCTGGCTCAGAAACCTGAGTCAGGAACACACCAAATCTGATCTGTAGTCCACCACCCTCACCCCCAGGGGCCAGTTTTGAGAAAGGCAGAGACTCTGTCCTGTCCCAGGCTCCTTGAGAACAGCAAAGCAGACTGGCATCCAGTGAAATACATGGTCCCCATGGGCATTCATCATCCCATGTGCCTTTGGGTTCTCCACAGACCCTGGAAGCAGAGGTGGAAATGCGTTGGAGGATATTAACAGTCACAATGGCTGGGGGCAAGGGGGAGCAATACTATCATTAAGTAAATGATGCCAGGATTGTTAAACACCCTGTAGTCTGAGACAGAACCACACAAGGAAAAAGTGTTCCATGGCCCAAAGTACCAAAATGACTTACCCTTCCCCCACCCATGCACACCACCTTCAACTGTGCTACTAATGTCAATGTGAGCTGTATCCCTTGATTTTTGTCTCCAGCTCATCACATTGATTTCTGCTCTAAGACTAGAATCCAGAAGATATTAGAGGAAAGAGCAAAGACCCCTCAGAAACACAGACAAAGTGCATGCCATCAGCAAGGTCCCAGGATGGCCATCCCCAGCTAATGCAGCCCCCAGACCTGAGCAATTGCCTCCTGACCAGACAGTTATTTTCTACCAGGGTTTTGGCTTCTAACGAGGAACTGCCTTCAGATCAAAGGCTACTCGTTTCCCAGCTCTTTCTTCAGGAGGCTTGTGCACAAAGAGACTTTTTCTCACCTCAAGGTGCTCTTTGCTGGTTCAACAGGAGTGCTATGCACAGCAGGACCATGTCCTCAAATGGTTGAGACCATTTGCTTTGTCAACTGACAAATGTCATTTATCATTTGAGACAGAGATTGGATATTGGGGCTTCTGGCTGGTGAAAGCTGTTGAATATTTTTGGGGGGGATGGCTTAGCAGAAACTTGGCAAACTGAAATGTTTTCTTGAGCTTTGCATTTAAAGGTACAGTCTTCCTCTATAGAGAAATGTCAGGCAGGTTTTTGATATGGCTAAACCCTACAGTTCAGTTCAAAAACATATAACACTTAACTCACGCCCCATCTCCTCTTCAGAGGCTTTTCCAGTACTTTTTCTCACCTCTCCTAGTACTTTGTAGACTGCACATTTCTAGGGGATGGCAGTCAAGCCCCTTCCTTCTTTCAATCCCCCACAGCACCTAGGATAGTACTGGGATCATCCCCTACCCAGTACAAACGTGCCCATTAACTGGTTGTTGACCAACCATTACCAAACATACTTTTATTGTTTCCTCAGTTGTCCCACTAATTATGTTCCAGTCATGTAATGGTCTTCCCCACCCCTACTTGTAGGACACGATTTAAAATCTCCCTCGAGACAGCTTTTCTTGAGTTAATACTGATCTTTCTCTTAATTTGTATTTACCTAGATTTAAATGCAGAAACAGCTTAAAAGGATGCATTTGCTATGTGCTGTGTATATTATCTTATTAACTAGCCTACTGTTTACTTGACAGTGGACACCACAATTTCTGATGCATTTTTATCCCCAGTTGAAACTTATACCATGTTAGGTTTATAACACGTGCTGATCAATTAATGAAAGAACAAAGGAATGAATGAGTGTATGAATGAATGAATGCTTTGTTTATGTATGTTCTTGAGTAAAACTGCACTTATAGTCTAGAAAGCA